>JAAAYG020046808.1:0-44973 GCA_009936455.2 Tomocerus minor
AAAAGGCGCCTTTTTGCTAATTTTGATAGGCAAAAAGGCAAGCAAAAAGGCAATACGGCAAAAAGTCAAAAGGCTGCTCTTTTCATGCCCTGCTAGACAGTTCTAAAGAGAAGACTCATCAACAAGCTACTCTGAATAAATATATTTATCTCGTATGTCAATAAGTCACTCCGTTATAAAATCATCAGCGAACGTCAGCTCAGTGGATAACATATTCTGAGAAGTGAAGGTCACAGAAATTATTGCTATCTAACGCTTAGAAACTGATTTAAGCTTGTCATTCGATACTCGAAACTTTAGAAAAATGTCCAAAGCGATAGATAATTACTATGTGCCGTATTAAAAATCCGTGAAATGATACCACGCACCAATAGTATGAATAGGACACAAGGGTGCTTTTGTTGTAGATTGCAAGATTTATTTGTTACTGATATTGCAGATTGGGGTTTTTTACAGCCTGCAGTTTACATAGCTATCATATCAAGTAATCAGAATTTTATTAATTATATAATATGTTCACTCTTTAAAAGACATGAATAAGAAGACAGATGTTAAATATCTTTAGTGAATAGTGACTAAAATGAGAAGTGTAAACAAGGCCGTATTTAGAACTCAGTTTTGGAGGGTGGGGGGCAAAGGCACAACACATTTTATTACGATATTTTTGAATGCTCCAATTCGCGCGTAGCGCAAAAATATTTGCGGTTTTGGCCTAAAAATTGATGAAATATCTCATTTGTGTCATTTCGCGCGATATGCGGAAAATTTTGCTCATTTTTACGAAAATTTTCTTTTTTTCGATAGTTCGGGGGGGGGGATTGCCCATCCCCTCACTACGGCCATGAGTGTAATGTAAGTAATACTTAAATGTATTGCTTAATTGCTTGTGTTTTACCCCTTTGGCGGGACTCTTCGTCTGTACGTTGATTTAATGGGGCCACAGCTAAGGAATGACTTTTGATGGGGTCGGTCCCTAGGAAGCTCATACTCTTTTGAAAAGTAAAATTGAATTTTTCAAAAATTGATTTGGGCCTTAGGAATTTTATAAAAAATGTTTAAACATGCGAAAAGTATCTCCGTAACATGAAGATTTGTATATATCTCTAAATTCTGTACAAAAATTCATTTGATCATACTCGAGAAATCTAGAAATTGCTTGGGGGAAAACCTTTTGGGAATTTAACATGGATCTTTCATCTGCACCCTCCCAATAGTCTACAGACGTTAGTGTTCCCACTATTGGGGATCATTTTACGGGGGAGGGGATGTGGACGTGAGAGGAATAAGTACTTATGTCTCCCACACGCCCTTTGGCTTCACTTACCCCAGGTGCCTGACATGTGGGGGCAAACAGTCAGCTTTGTTGTTTCCGTATGTTATATGTACAATGAACACCTACCCTCGAAAACTGGAAACATCTCGAAAACGTGGGAGGGGGATTCTTCCACTTTATGGTTATTGCCCGCAAATATCTCCTCAAACTATTCACATGATTTTTTGGGGCTGACAACTTATCAGTCCCAAACGGTTATGCTTGCTTAATGCTACCTTTTAAATTATTAAGGTCAAAGGTCATTATTCATAGTTTCGTGGATATAAATCTAATAATTTTGATAAAGAAGATAATTTATTTATAATTATTATAATAATTGAATCTTTGTCTAAGAACGATGCTAGGGAAAGGATGCGTGTAAAAGGTAACAACCAATTTCCCGGGCTGTTGAGTTAAGTAAAGACCACATGTTATGTACTCGGCTTACGGTTTAATTTTCAATTCTGAATACAGACAGAGTACTCGAATTCACCGAAGCTTCATTTTCCTTCGGAGTCTACACACTGAATTCATTCAACTATTTTGTTGATTGTTTGTACAACGTAGTGTTATATAATCGCAAAAATTCCAAAATTATAAATCAGCAGTTTGTAACTGTTGACAAGGTCAGGGTTCCTACAGCGTGGGTGGGTATAACAGTTCAAGTTCAAACTCAGCATCAGTTTGACATTTACATAATACAGACTTCCGGCGTCTTCGGCATCAACAACATTGAAAAACTGACAGACACCACAGAGACGAAGAAGAAAAAGATTAGAAAAGACAGAAGACCGAAGGATTGATGGTCTTTATCAAAGGCTATATTTGATTTTGAACTGGTTGAAACTTTTAATTTTCACATCTCCGCTGGAAAAACCCGAAAACGGAGAGCTGACAGGCAAGGAGTCAACCCTGAAGTACTTGAAGCACTTCTCTTTGTAGTTATTTGATATAATGTACGTTGTCATTTGAATATTTTGCTATTTTTTAATTGTCTCATCGTATAGTTCCTTTTTAGTAAACGAAATAATTAAAGTTAATAATCACGAGTGTCAGGATGATTGATATTTATTTTGTATGCAATGATTATGGCTTGGCGACAGGCGTGTATGAGATTCTGGTCGAGGTTTATTATTATTTTGTTTATAATATAAAATAGATAAAATCAAAATACATTTTTCATTTTGATTCGGATAACGAAGCTGGTTTATTCTTGCTACACTTACTCGAGAACTTAATCTGACATTTTTAATACAAAAAGAATTACCAACTGTATGCAAATTGTCACAAATGTCTTTGAACAATTTTAAATTTCGCCTTTTAGAATCAGAATCTATAAAATTTAAAATTTTGAAGTGTTAACCTGTAACCAGAACTCTCCGTATGACCGTTGTAGTTATTTTTCAAATGCCGTTTTCAATTTGACTAGAAAGCTATAGTTTTAAGTTATTAGCTTGTCTGAGGTTATATTATTTTATCTGTCTGTATTCTCTATTTTTAGCCGTTGGTTGTGGGTGTCGGGACAACTCCACACTGTTGTTAGCTGTTCGTACCCCACGGAATTTCAACTACTTAAAAGAACTACCTACGTGAAAAATATTTTGTATGCTAAATCAGATACAAGGAGTCTTGAATTTCAATTTCTACGTTTCGACAGACGAATAATAAGCGTTTTAAAGGACCAGACAAAATTCAGTGCTGAAATTTTCAGTTTTGAAGAAGCAAGATGTCGACTGTATCATTTCACATAGCAAATCTTCTGGAGAAGGTAATTTTAAAAAATAATTTCAAATCATTACGTTCGTGTAGCGTAATGAATGTTGGTTTATTATAAAAGTCAAAGTAATGTGTATGTAGCTTCTCATTTTTGCCAAATTTTGTGAATTTGCCTTAGTTGGAAAATGACGAATAAAAATATTTATTTATTTTCAGATGACCTCCAGCGACAAAGACTTCCGATTTATGGCAACTAACGATCTAATGTCAGAATTACAAAAAGATTCCATTAAGCTGGACGATGATTCGGAGAGGAAAGTTGTTAGAATGCTTTTGAAGCTCTTAGAGGACAAAAATGGTGAAGTGCAAAACTTAGCTGTAAAATGGTACGTTTAAATTGCAGCGTTATAATTTCACTATTTTAGAATACTTATGATATCAGTAGCTTTGAATTATGATTTTTATTTTGTATATGGTTTGCAAAACAAGGCTTAGTTTAGTTTTTCTCTAGTTTTTGTAATTTGTAATTTTTAAATGTAAAAACTTCAATGTACCTGCTTAATTATAATTCCTTTGATTACAGTTTGGGTCCTCTCGTAGCCAAAGTAAAAGAACCTCAGGTTGAAACAATAGTCGACACTCTGTGCACCAATATGACAGGGGATAAAGAACAATTGCGGGATATTTCTTCGATTGGTTTGAAGACAGTCATCACAGAGCTTCCTCTTACCTCACAACAATTGGCCAGTGTTATTTGCAAAAAAATTATAGGAAAACTTACAGTTGCAATTGCAAAGGTCAGTAAATGCAACATTAATTATTATTTTTAAATCCAATATAATCCTCAACAGTCGCAACAGTCCTCATTAAAAATACTAATAAAATATTTTCAAAAGATAAATTCCCGAAGTTTCAACACGAATTGAGCTAGGACTTTTTAGTTCCTATATTTGTAATTCAAGATTTTGTTTTGCTAATTTTTAGCAAGAAGACGTAACGGTTCAGCTCGAAGCTTTGGATATTCTTGGAGATTTACTATCAAGATTTGGACCTATTCTTCAACAGTACCATGCAATGTTACTGGACGCTCTCCTCCCTCAGTTGAACTCTGGGCGACAAGCTGTGCGTAAAAGAACAGTTGTAGCATTGGGTCATTTGGCTGCCTCTTGTGGACTGGCCCACTATCAGAAGATGGTCGGCATATTAGTAGAAGAGATGTGCAAAGGATTACAGGCTGGCCAGGCAAACACTTACATTCAATGCTGCGCTACCGTTTGCAAAAATGCTGGCCAAAGATTTGCAGAGTATTTGGATCAAATTGTCGGGATGCTAATGGAGGCTTGCAAAAAACATGACGATGACGAGCTCAAAGAAAATACTCTTCAAGTAATGCAGAATCATTTATAGACTATTTATAAACTATTCATATTGATAGTAAAAATATATGAAAAGTTTCTAATTTTGAATTTTGCAATTAGGCATTTGAAGTGTTCGTGACTCGTTGCCCCCAGGAAATGGGGAGACACATAGAAGGAGTGTTGCAATTGTGCGTCAAGCTTATTTCTCATGATCCTAATTATAATGATGAAGATCAAAACTCTGGTTTTAATCCTTTGAGCGAAGAAAGTATGGACACAACTACAGGTGATGAAGACGATGATCTTCAGAATGAAGAAGACGAACCTGAGGAAGATGAATACTCTGACGATGATGACATGTCGTGGAAGGTATGGCAAATTTTTCAATAAATAAATAAATAAATTCATACATTTAGTTGTGATTTGATTAAGTAAAACTTTACTCTTCTAAGCAAATTTTAATTATTCAAAAAAAAACTAACAAAGAAATTTTCCTCTTTTCTAATTAAAGGTTCGACGTGCAGCAGCAAAGTGTATTGAGGCCGTAATTAGCTCTCGTCCTGATGTTCTGCTCTACGTTTACGAAAATGTGTCTGGCATGCTGATTTTGAGATTCAGTGAAAGAGAAGAAAATGTGAGATGCGATGTTTTCAGTGCATATCGAGCCTTACTGCGAGTTACCAAACCAGCCGTGGTCTCTTTAAATGAAAGTCGACTGACAGGTTTATCTGCTGGCCCAGAAGCCACGGCAGCTGTAAAAGCGTTAGAATGCCAAATCCCTCAATTGGTAAGTTAACTTAAGCTAAATCTCAATTAAAAGAAAATATCTCCTAGTCTGAGACGATAATTTAATAATTTTATTATAATAACTCTCTATTTTTTATTGACTGTATAGGTCAAAACAGTTCAGAAACAATTGAAGGAAAAAAATATCAAGAGCCGACAAGTTGCTTTACAGTTGTTAGCGGAATTAGTGGGTGTCCTTCCAGGATGCTTAGCTCCATTTCTTAACAACATGATGAAAGGGATTCTCGTTTGTTTGTCGTAAGTTATTTCTAATTCTATCTGTGATTAAATAAATATACATACATGGACAATAAAAATTTAAGAAAATGAATGAAAATTAAATATTTATTTGGAAAAATATATTTTGACGGATTTATTGACTTTTTTCCAGAGATAAGACGTCAACGTCAAACGTTCGGACGAACACGCTTTCTTTTGTGTACTGCATCATGCTGTCTCACCCCGTGGACGTGGTTCAGCCGCACGTGGAACTTCTGTTGCCAGCCTTGCTACTGTGTGCAGCGGACACATTTTATAAAGTGACATCTGAGGCTCTGTTAGCATTGCAGGTGCTAACGAGAGTGGTGAGAAGTGCAGATCCTCAATATGCCGAGCACCCTTCCTCCGAACTCATCGCACAAAAGATTTACCCAGTTGTTTTGCACCGCCTGAAAGCGACAGACATTGACCAAGAGGTGAAGGAGACGGCAATTACTACGATGGCCACTCTCCTGGCACATCTGGGCAATTACATCCAATCCGAGTGGCCAATGTGTGTGCCAATCTTCTTAGAACGTCTGAAAAATGAAATAACTAGACTGACAGCTGTAAAAGCTCTGAATTTAATGGCCTCCTCCACTCTAGTGAACTTAGACTTAAGATCTGTCCTCGGAGAGGCTATCCCTGTCCTCTCCTCTTTCCTGAGGAAAAATCAACGAGCCTTGAAATTGGCCACTCTTAACCTTCTTGATACTTTATTTAAAAGGTAAAGAAGTATTTAATTTGGTGTTGTTTTGTTAATTATCTATTTGTCAACGAAATAATCAATGAAATGTTTTGTAATTGTGTAGATATGATCTTATGGACGAAGTGTTATTGTCAAATGTGATCAACGAACTTCCTCCGCTTCTCAGTGAAAGTGACCTCCACTGTGCTCAGCAGGCTCTTCAGCTAATGACTTCTTTAGCAAACCATCAGCCGAGAGCATTAGAGTTAGCCGCTACAGTTTGCATGAGTTCCATTAAAGTACTTGTCAGATCTCCTCTAATGCAAGGCAAGTTTACATCAAAATCAAGAATTAATTTTAAATGTCTTAATATCATAAATTCTGTGATAATAATTTTATAAATTTTGGAATAGGAGCTGCATTGACTGCTCTGTTGGAGTTCCTGCGGGCGTTGGTAAAGGCAAACATTCCAGCATTCACATCCTCACGATTGCTCGCTACTTTCTTAGAACAGGAATCCATCCTCTCACCTTCCAGACCGGATTCCAACTCTTCAACGCACCACAAACAGAGCTTCTACAGTTTGGCGAAATGTATCTCTGTCATCAGCGTTGGCTCAGGGGCTAATGAAGCCGTTAATGTCGCTCGCTCTTTCGTCGCTGAATTGACTAATTTAATGACACTCACAGATACTCAGAGTGTCATCGCTCTGCTATCCATCGGAGAAATCGGCCGATATGTGTAAACATTCTTTTTTGCCGAAAATTAATTATTTATTAGAAGTTAATTGGGATGTGGGCTAATAGTGAATTCATTATTTATTTGAAAATGTGAATTGGAACGTAGGTTAATAGTAAATTAATTATTTTCATTATAGTGACCTGTCCAGTTTGGGAAATCTGCGCGAGACAATCCTCCATTGTTTCTCTCACGGTTCCGAAGAAGTTAAAACGGCAGCAGCCTATTCATTTGGCTCAGTTGCTATCGGGAATTTAAATGCTTTCTTGCCAGCTCTATTGAAGGAGATGGAACAACAACCGAAAAAACAATATTTACTATTACATGCACTTAAAGAAGTACGTTCGAAAATATTTTTTACATGGAGAGTGTGTTAATTAGTAAAATTTCGGATTATTGATGTGATTTAGTGTCATTGATGTTTTTGTGGGGATATTTTTATTTATTGCAGATAATTTCGGCTCAATCCGTTAGCATTTCCATGTGGACTGAAGACATCTGGATAGCGCTGTTTGCTCATGCGGAGTGTCCCGAAGAGGGAACGCGTAATGTTGTAGCTGAATGCCTTGGCCGACTAACTCTAGCTAACCCACAAAAGTTTTTACCTCTGCTGAAAGCAGCTTTGGGCTCTCCTTCGAATTTACTGAGAACGACTGTAGTGACAGCCGTCAAGTTCACAATTGTAGATCAGCCACAAGCTATTGACCCTATTTTGAAAGAAACAATCGGGGACTTTTTAGAAAGTTTGGCTGATCCCGATCTCAATGTACGACGGGTGGCTTTGGTAGCCTTTAACTCAGCAGCCCACAACAAACCGGCCCTCATTCGTGATCTATTGCCGCAGCTTCTTCCTCAACTCTATGTAGAAACTCAAGTCAGGGTAAGTACACCATGCACTTAACCTATAGATACTATTATTATATGCATGGTTTATTGAGGGGGTGGCATACCGGGCAAATGCCCCCCCTTGAAATGCGAGGAACAATTGAATGTCTCATACGAAGTACATGCTAACTCGTTGCGAAGGTAAAATGGAGAAATATTTTAGCTTGAAAGATGGCTAAAATATTCCTCGATTTTACCTACGCAACGAGTTAGCAAGTTCTTCGTATGATACCTTCAATTACACAAACAATTACACAAAATTTTATTTTCCGCGCTTTGCTCGAAATGGGATATATTTCATAAATTTTTTAGCTAAAACCGCAAAATTTATAAACAAAAATTCTAAAACCGCGAATTAGAGCGTTTAAAAATGTTGTAATAAAATGTTTACAGAGTTAGAAATAATTTTTAAAAAAATTGTTGGATTTTTGCAGCGAGAATTAATCCGGGAAGTAGAGATGGGTCCTTTCAAGCATTCTGTTGACGACGGTTTAGATTTACGCAAAGCTGCCTTCGAATGCATGTATACTCTGTTAGATTCCTGTTTGGACCGATTGGACATTCGGGATTTCCTTACCTATGTAGAAAACGGATTGAGAGACCATTATGACATTAAGATGCTGACTTATCTGATGGTGGCTAGACTGGCTACTCTTTGTCCATCCCAAGTTGTCCAGCGACTCGACCGACTGATTGAACCTTTGAAGAACACGGTGACACTGAAAGTCAAAGCAAACTCTGTTAAACAAGAATATGAAAAGCAAGATGAATTAAAGAGAGCTGCCCTTAGAGCTGTAGGAGCCCTTAGTGCTATTCCTGATGCCGGTAATATTTTAAATAATTTACTTAAAATAATTATTTATACATGGGCAGTTACAGTTAAATAATACAAGAATTATTATGATTCAATTAAATAAATGATTGTTGGAACGGAATTATTTTCAGATAAACATATTCAGCTAATGGAATTTGTAGCCCACATCCGAAACAGCTCAGAGTTACAAGCACTTTATGATTCTGTTCAAAGTGACACAACTAGTGGATCGTCTAATGATGTTCCGATGGCGGTGGAATGACCCTTAAGACTTCGCCTGCAGTGATCCGTAACATTAATATGCCCGCCATCCACCAACACTCCGACTATCAGTCCAAAAACACCCAAAGTCCCCACTGTTTTCTCCCTTTAACTAATCTGTAACATTTTAAATATTGTTTACGTTCATATGTTCTTCCATGGATCAAAACTAACGGCAAAATTTCACAAAGATTTAATCAAAGATGGCTATTTGTAATATTGAGAGGGAATCTTCTTTTCTAAAAAATGTATTGCTGCAGATGCACATAACTTTTACAGAGTAGAAAATACCCTCATCTATATAATATGCGTTTGATTGAATTGAAAAGTTGTTTTTATTTTGCATGTAACATAATTGTGGTGTTCTAGGAGTGTGAAATTCATGTATTTGTAAAAAAAAACACGTTTAAATGTAAATGCGACTGTGAATGTGTAATAATAACAGAAACTCTGTGTAACTAAACTACATTACATACTAAAGTATATTATAAATACTGAATATATTTAAATGGAAAAAATTTTCATGTAACTTAAAAAACCATTGCTGTGTTAAATGGCTTTCTTACCTCATAATATTCTGGAAATTTATTAGTAGTAGCCCTTAATTCTTTGCGTGTAGGTTCAGCAACTAGTTTTAGCAATAATTATTGTTGTAAATAAAAATATTGTTATGTCGAATACCAATTGTATATATATGCGTGTCCTTAAATAAGAACGTTACATGTAATACGTGTAAAGCATGAATGTTATATGACGCTGAAAAATTCTGTTTAGCTCTTTAGTAGTTGGGTGAAAAGTAAAGTGAAATAGTTTAACCTAATTTACAATTACACTAATTGTAAGGAAAAAATTATTAATTCAGTTGTAAGATGTAAGGCATGTATTCAAATTGTAGGACGCTTAGTTGCGCCTTCGCTCTTGTAATTTATGATCTTCACTAGTAAATTATAATTGAGGTATTATAAGGATGATAGTAGGAATGACGAATTTAGGTAGGTCTATATATGGAATTAGTAAAATTGTAAATGTCATGCTAAAAACAATATACATACCTTACATCATCACGTCTGTATCTCAAACTTAGTCTTAATTTTAAATAAAACACAGATTAAATAAATCAACAGTTGTTAGTTTTCCGACAGTTTACCTCCATTCAACATTACATTAATAGTAAACCTACATTATACATTACGTCATGGTTTTATTGGTTTTCATGTGCATTTCAAGATAATAACTATGTCAAAGGAGTTTTTTGGTCTATAAAAGCATTACTGGTTATATTTTAAAAATTAACAATTTCTCTCTGGGATATTAATGATATTATTGCTTTTAAAACAGAACATTTGGATCTGTCTGCCTTGACCATCAACATTGCCATCATAATAGTAATTTCCAGAGTAGCTGGACGTCGTACTAATTTTCTCTGCGTCGTCTACGCTTTCCAAAATCAGTTCGTTTGGATTTGAATTGAATTGTGGTGAAAGCACTAGGGAAAGTTTGCCGAAAATTCCTTTAGGGAAAGAGAGATCCTTAAACGGAGAGTGCTTTTTTTCACGCCTCTAGAATCCTTGGCTGCAATGAGCGACTAGGTTTTGATGAACACGTACTCGTTTTGGTTCATGCATAATTTTAATATCGAATGAAATGGAAAGAAAACCTGACAAGGTAAAAATTTATTTTGTGCGCATAGTAGTTGATGCTCCGAGTTCCACCTTCAATTTTTTCCTTTCATTTTATCCAGCAAGTGGAACTGAGTATATCCGTGGAAATCGGTACTAAAGTACTAATTAGTTTACATTTTTAATATCCTGTCCAATATTTTGTACACATTGCTTTGTTTAGCACTTTCTCCTAATGCAACACTAGTAGTATTCTAGGGATGATATTGCAAAATGAATAGTGCTCGATTATTGATAAAACAAACGAAATCGGTTCGGTTTGACGGAAACTTCTATAGCGTCCTATTTCTAGTCTTGGAAATAGGATAAAAATCTCATTGAAGAGAGAGGACAAAAGAGAAGAGTCGGGAACGAAACAACAGATTACGTTGAACTAGAGAATGGAGGTAATGATGATTCAATGCCAATGGGATACTTCCCGCCAGTTTCATAAGGAAACCAAGTAGTGTAAAATGTGGAAAATATTTTTGCATTTCAGCTCAATTTTCTTCATAGTTCTCAAAAATTAAAAATTCTGGGCGAAGAAAAAGTTTTTGGGTGCAAATAACTACAAATATTTCTGTTTTAGTTTCTGTTTCGTGAGTGATATATTGTATTTTGGGAAAGAATATCCGATTTCGAAGTGATAGTTGATACTATTGGGATTTAAGATGTCCAATTTCCTTGATGTTGACGAAAATATCCTCGCTAGGAATTTACTGGTCACATCACTGCCTTCTGAAAGTAGCGAGGGGGTAATAGACTTAAATAATTAACGTGTAGATTTATATCGTTTTTATTTTCAATTAAAAAAAGTCATTCCAGGACGGTCATTTAATACAGTAACTTTGAATTTGATAATCTTTATTTTTACAGAATGCTTTTCAACCTCCGTTTATTGTAACGCCAAGTCAAAAACAAGAACAGTCTCAATGTAAATTTATTGTACCTTCTCCAGGTAAAAAAAAACTTTTAAATCTCTGTAGTTTGCAAAAGTTCATGGAGTTTATTCAATGTTTTCTCTGTAATTTTTATTGTCTGCCGATGTTACTGTTGTCAGTTGCAAATAATATTTGCTGGCACCTCGAATTTTTGATTGTTTTTCGTACCAGTTTATTTATCTATATGCAATTTTATAGGTTTTTGTGTGAAGACAAAAGATACAAATACTAAAGAAAAAATCTTTCTGAATTTCTGCAAATCCGATGATGTCCAAGAACCAAATCTTGACTACCCCGATTACCAACTTGCAGAAATTTTAGACAGTGGTACTGATGATGAAATTGGAACGATTAGAATACCCATCAGCATCGCGCAAGATAAACACTCTGAAAATGATAAAGGTACTAATATTAGAAAAATGGAAACAATTTTTTTTTGAAATATACATATTTTCATGCTGTATGGATGACCCGAATAATTTCGGGCAAATTCCTACCAGTACTCCAAGTCTGTTTTTGGAAAAGTTTCCTATTATGAATAATAGTAACTTTTCCTCTCATTGTCAAATCACTATTTAAAATATTTGCAGAATATTAACGCTCAAATATATTTGGGTATGAATTTTTAGGTGGAAATCCGAGCACTGTGGTTGATATCATTGTTAACGCAACTTTTATGGAGAAGAAAATTAAAGTGTCTGAAATCTATAAGGCTTTTCTCATAAATGTAGCTATGGAAGGGGTAGAAGAAAAGCACAAGTTATCATTGGATAAAAACGGCTATGTAATTCTGACTAACCGTACAGCGATGGGAAAACTGCAGCCACAGTTTGTACGCTACAAACCGTCAATCCAAGAAATCAAAGCAGTTAGCCCTGGAGAAAAAGAACTTAAAAGAAGCTCAACCAGTCCTACAGATGACAATTATAATCGAGGGAGCAAAGTCAAGCGTTTAGTTGAAGAAGTGTGTACAAAAGATATTCAGCTCGAGAGTCGAATAGTTCAAACAAGTGAAGACTTTGCAAAAGCGGAGATAGTGATACCGCAGCTGGTAATTACATCACGAAGATTTTGCTTAAGGGGGACGTGAACAGCCGTTCATGTCTTTGTCGGCAATCCTCTTATTAGCAAAATATCCATGGATATTTAATAAATATTGAAGAAAGACAGGTAAAAATCATACTACATCCACAACATGTTATGTCCTATTTTTTTGGGAGAAATTATATTTCTCCTAGAGTTGTTGACAAAGAAAGACACTATTGATCTCCACGAACTTGGGGAATGCACCCCCACAATGCTATAGAGAGTTATTGCTAATTTTCTTCTCTATTTCGGAAATATAACTGTTTTTTTTAATAAATTTTGCTGTATTTTTCGAAACAGCAGTTATATCTCCGAAAGAGAGATGAAAGTTAGCAATAACTCTCTGTATCATTGTGGGGGAACATTCTAACATTCCACAAGTCTGTGGAGATCAATAATGTCTTTCTACGTCAATTTCTCCCAAAACAAATATGGCACATAATATATATGTGAATGTATCTAGAATGATTTTTACCTGTCTTTCTTCAATGTTATTAAATATCCATAGAGATTTTGCTAATAAGAGGATTGCCGAAAAAGACATGAACGACTGTTCACGTCTCCCTTAATAGCTAAATAATATATTTTTGCATACATTTGTAAATCAAAATATTTTCTTTTCCATCCTTAGCGCAAGACGGAGGAGCTCAAAGTGTCTTTAGGTGCAGATAGGATTGTGGTGGAGTCTCCTGTGGGGGCTTTAGATATTTTCCTTCCTTTGGATATTCACCAGGAAGAATGCCGGGCAGAGTTCAACTGCGACACAAATATCCTAACTCTGGAGTTGCCTTTAGTAGTGAAGCCGTGATGTTCGTAATATAAATGTGTGCCCACTTATTGGTCTTAAAAATGAAACTTACTTGCCTTACACACTGCACACTTGCAAATAGGTAGCTTATTTTATAGAGTAATACTAGTGTCCGTTTAAACTTTAAAGATTTCATTCGTTTAGCACCCAACTCATTCCAAATCCTTACAATTATCAACTCCTAGGCTAATACAGCAGGTGTCAGTCAACTGTTGAAAATTAATTACCTATCCCTGCGGCATTCGTGTGTTACACACTTTAAACTATTTAAGAGTAGAACCTAATCGAAATTATAATTGAGACCTTCCTTATTCCTTCCATAAAGTTCCATATTTGAATGTTTGCGACAACCATCAGTCAATAGTCAACGATAACCAAGATTTAAAAAAAAATGTCGTGAAGTTCCAATCTCCTTCGTTGAGATTATAACATTGGTTATTTTATATACTAATAATACATTAATATATTAATATAAATAATATAGGTCCAATTACCTACTAGTACAGTTAGTTGCTGTCCCTCAATTACAATCCTAAAATTTGCAAATTGTAAAGTTGGAACACTATAGAGGATTAACGAACATAATAATAGGAGCTAGGTACTGGTCATGCTGTCGTCATACATTTATTATGATAGCAATATAATTAAAAAATAACGCAACTATGTAAGGCAATTAAGAATGACTGTCCTGCTGACCATTAACGATCAGTTACTTAATTATAATGATATTTTTTAATCTGCTGTAATTAAAAGCATGAAAATAAACCTTGAACTTTTACGTGTTATAAAAGGAAATGAAGGCTAAAATTGTGTTAGTTCTGATTATATTTTTGAATTTTGCGTAGACATATTTACATAATTTGGTAGGCTTTGGTTTCAACATTTTTCCAGAACAATTGGATATTACTTAAGATTTTCAGAGTTAAGTGGCTTTAATTTTGACATCTCATTTATGACTATGATTAGTAATGGTCTCGTCGTCAGTTTGCTTCACACTGGCATTAATGTCATGCGCAGTTCCAAATTCATCATAATACCCGCTACCACTGCCATAGTAACTGCCACTTTCGGAGTAATCACCAGAGCTTTCATTGCTTTCCTTTTTGGGCTGTGCAGGTGACTGCGGGATTTGTGGTGGGGGTGGACCAAAAGACGGACGTCCCTGTTGAAATGGAGGTGGCCCATAAGGTCCATAACAGGGCCCATAACAGGGAGGCGGACAACAAGGTCGGGGTGGGCAACATTTAGGCTTCGGCCGCGGTCTCCCAGCGTCTTGCCCACCAACCATCATTACAGGAACGTAATTGGTGATGGGTGTGGGGGGCTTGCAGCAGCAGTTGCACTTGTTCGGCTGACCACAGCACGGAGGAGGGGCGCATTGAGGGTGAGGGCACGACGGGTTCATTAGCATCGGCTGTATTACTGGCTGCACCTGAGGCTGTTTTGGTTTCCTTTTTTTCGGTTCTACGTGGAATACGGGTTTGGGTGGTGGTGGGGCACGTGGGGCTGGGGCGTTGATAATGAGCGGGCCTGGTGTCATCGGCACTTCTTGGCGAACGAATTTTTTCAATTTGGCATCATAGAAGTATAGCCCACTTTCACGAGGGACGAGTTCTTTGCACTTTGCATCCGAACTTCCCTCTGAACTGTCACTGTCTGATGAACTATCATCTGAGCTCTTTCCGGAACTGTCTTTATCAGATCCCTTTCCGGAACCGTCTTCATCAGAAGTGCAAACACCCTTGAAATTTTTCGCTTGAATCTGAGGGTTTTTCCCCACGGGGATTTCATCGAAAGAATTCGACGCCCTTGCCTTTCCTTTAGTTTGACAACACATGCAGCAGCAACTGAAAAACGTTCAAATTTTCCCACCTAAGTTTTTTCCAATAAAAATCATGCAAATTCTTAGATTATTTTTCACTATAAACTGAGGCTATGAAATTACTTGGGGTTTCTTCTTAGTCCAGCACGACAACAGGCACAACAACAATTCTGCGAAGTGGCCCAAGAAAACGGTGGTCCTTCGTCGTCTTCATCTCGACTGTTCCTGAAATTGAATCGTTGCCGCCGACTGTACTTGACAGGATTGTAATTGGACTGCAAAGATGCAGGAGGACAGCCAGATGCGAGCAATTCCATTTCCCCACACTCGTTGACACAATAGTAATCAAACTCTTGGTCGTTTGAATTACCGTCATCCGGATTAGGAACATAGTAAAGCAGCTCCTCAACGACGTCAACGTTCTTCAGCCTGTCCGCGGGATTTAAACTCCCGTTTTTCCCTCGTCCACATCCACCGTTCCCCTCCGATCCTTCAAAACGATTGAAGGCTTCGATGAAAACTGGAGGCGCCACTGGTTTGCAGCAAACTTTTCTCTCTCCACCGTTTACAATAGAAGGCCGTTCAGATTGCCCCTTTTTCGCTTTCGTACTGGCTTTATTACTAGTAAACCTAGGGGTACTGGGCGGGGCTTTCTTCAATATATTCGTTGCGTTAGCGAAGACAGATTTTGAGCCCCGAGGCGTGCTTTCTTCACTGCTTTCTTCGCTGCTTTCTTCACTGCTGTCTTCACTGCTTTCTTCACTGCTGTCTTCACTACTTGAGGTCGAGGTAGTCTCGCTCGATTCTTTAGATAACTTCTTTGAAAGCTGACCCTTATTAATGTGAAAAATTTGAGTCCCCCTTTTCTAGTAAATACAAACGGATTACCTTTCAGTATGGAAATAGAATCTCCCTGAGGCTTATTAGATGAATATGAAAAGTTTTTTGATGGTGAAAATAGAGAAAATGCATTTGTTACTCTACACAGATGAGTTTTATAGTCTACCGGATTTTGTTTACCTTTTTCATATTTTTTTGGATGAAAGCGACAATTTCTTTATTGTTTTTTGGCGTGCTTTGCAAATTTTTCGTTAATGCATCTTCTATCTCATTATAATCTATTATTGGATGATGATTGTTAACTTGAATAACTGAAGGGTAAGCAACGTTCTTCCGTTTGACGAATGGACTACTCAAGTTGTCCGAATGAAACGGATCCCTTGAACCGATCATATTATTATTGTTGTTCAGATCAGTCAGATTACATGAATGGGACCTGGTGTCGTTGTTGTTACACTGGTCCCTTGAACTGAGCATGTTGCTTTTTTTACTCATCGGATATGATTGATCTACCGTCGATGACTTTCTGTTTATCGATTTATAGTGCCCGTAATTTTCACTTGTGCCAAGTGTACCAAGAGTGAACGCCTCGCTTTCATTATCAGTCGTGTAACAAGTATTAGGTTGTGTAGTGGTAGGGACTGTTCCAAGTGGGGGAATGGTATATGTAGCGTGCGACTCCACACTTTCTCCAGCAAACGTCACCAGGCTTCCATTTGCATCTTTCAGACTGTTGATACAGTTGACATTGTCAGGTGCACCTGTTGTGACTGGGTTGTCTGGTGAACTTACTAGACACGTTTTTGCGCTTGGAAAATCTTCATTCGAAGCTCGACCGAAATCATATCCTAACAGACCAATGTCGACGACTTTCTCTTTCTGATCTCTACCAGAGTCATTACTTTTTTTCGGGTTATTTAAAGCGTAATTTAATTTGATTGTCGTTATACTGCTACTAGGCGGCTTCCTCTTGTACATCCCGTCATAACCATCCTTTGCTGTCCCTCGGTTGTTGTTACTTCTACTGGAGTTCTTTTGACCCATGAAAACAATGGATGAGTGTGGATACGGATATTCTCAAAATTCCAGCTAAAAATACCAAACTATTAGTGATTAGTTCCAACTGGATTAAAAGCAATGTCCTGCCTATATTAATTTTAATTATGAAGTTTATAAGTGTCACAAATGTAAATTACTCGTATACATACCTACTAAGTGCTAAACAGTCTTTTGAAGGTTATTTTAATTTCCTTGGTCTATATAAGCTAGTCTAGAGAATAGTATTTTTATTACTAAGACCAAAACTACAATGTTGTGTGATTTTCTTGTTTTTCAGTGTATTAATTCATCTTAAAACTAAATTAGCAGTTGATCCTCGGAAGCTATAAACTTTGAACAATGAATTAATTTGAGCTGCGATTTGTCATCATGACTTCTTCCATTTACAATTTTGTTTCGTTCACTTGCGAGTTACAAGGCGGAATCCTCATGGTACCCAATTATCCAGACCATTTATATATTAATTACTAGTTATTATATTGGTTTGTTCTTCGTGCGTCCCAGACCCCCACTAATGACCATCTTTGGATCAGTTATTATGCAATTCCCAGATTTTCCTGCACTGCTAAGAATGATCTGTTATTTTGTTTAATTAAATTGACAATATTTTCGATCCGCGAAATGAGTTGAACATTCTTTCGAATTGATCTACGATCTACCCCAAATTAAAAAGGTCACACAGTGTCACGTAAATTTCATGGTCAGTTTGATGTTGCTAACAGTATGTTTGTTCCATGCCCGTGCTGTGCTTATTTTTGCACGGATCCATGATCCAACTGTTCATTACCCACCAAGTCATCAGAGAGCCAATTTCAAAAGACAGAACTTCTTTCTACTCTATAAACAAGAGTAAGCTGCTGATTGCTGATTCCATTTGAATAATCGTGATTTTTTGAAGTTTTCCGTTTTGAAACGGGGTCGGCTGTCAGTGTATCGGTAATAATCTTTTTATAATTTATAAATTTATAATTTGAAATAATTCGTATTTGTAGAGATCAATAAGTTAAGTAGTTCGCTGATAAGGCGGAAAAGCAGGCTTAGGAAATAGGAGGATGTGTTATGTGGAGGAGTGGAGTGCTCCATACAGGCAATGTATGATACTTGTTTCATTTGTTGTAATGCACTTGGCAATGCATTAATTTTTAATGATCATTACTGAATCAGCAATGAGTACTAAAATTACGATACAGGTTAAAAGTTAATAAAAGTAATTTTATTTCAAAGATGCATGTAAAAATGGCGATCTTTCCATTGCTTCCTCATCTTTGTGTTATAAACTGCATATAAGAGGAAAGGAAAGAAAGGTGCACTTTTTCTGCCGTGTTTTCTAACGTGTATAAACTTGTATATTCGTGCATCAAAAGGATAAAATTATTTTCAAAGGATTTCCTTTTAGGGTAAAGGTCCTCCAAAAAATACTTTATTTTAAATAGTTTCAAAAAAAAAGTTTCTAAAAATGCCTAGAAAAGTATCTTTAAGCAATACATTTTGAAATAAAAATTTCTAACATTATTAAAATTACAATACTCTATATATTATGATTATTATGACACTAGTTTCATATGATATTTATATAATCCCTTTTCTATTAGGATAGCGTTCCAGTGTCATTTTTCACTCAACTCCACCCCACGATAGAGTTTTATGGGTCTACTATCTGAAGGGTCTCCATTGTCGTGGGACGACACAAAAAAATGGTCTCAGCACGTCAAGACAAATGGAATCCAGCAGTTTATAAATCTGTATCAAAGGTTAAAGAGCCGGCAGGGAGATTCTCTTAAATGGGGTGACGAAGTTGAGTATGTCGTTGTTCATTTTGACCATGACAAGAAAAAAGCCAAAGTGTCTCTAATAGCGGACAAGGTGTTACCAATCCTTCGACAGCCAGAAAATGACAATCCTCTGTAAGTTAAATCATAATATGTAGCAAACTAGCAAACTAAATTGCATTTATTTTGCCATAAGTTTATGTTTAAATAATTAAGCATTTTAAGGATTTGGATTTAAAGAATGTAAAAAATATTTTGCATTTTTATTTCGTAGGACTGCTAAATCATTGTGGCGACCTGAGTATGGATCCTATATGATAGAGGTATGTGAGCATTATTTAAACAAAAAACGAATTACTGTGATATTTGACGTTACATAAATATTTTTAAAATAATGTCATGCTTTATATTGTTAATTTGTTTTTTGCAGGGAACTCCTGGGTCGCCTTACGGGGCTCTGCCTGTTCACCTAAACAGTGTAGAGGCAAACATGATGGCCCGGCGTAAAGAAGCTCAATTGCAACTTCCTCCAAACGAGTTAGTTTTGTCTATAGCTAATTTCCCTCGTTTAGGCTGTCCTGGATTCACATATCCGGAGTTCAATCCAGACCCTGACAATAGTGTCTCTCGCTCAAGATTCTTTCCAGATGAAGCTATTTTTCAAGGCCATCCAAGATTCGCCACGCTCACCAGAAACATTCGATCGAGACGGGGATCAAAAATCAACATTCAAGTTCCAAGTAATAATCAAATATTGTATAGTTGAGTTTAGAATAGGTTTAAACAGGCGAGACAATAATTATTTCCAATTTCATTACTTTTTCTGCTAGTTTTTAAGGATAAAAACACTCCGAGTCCGTTCATTGAAGCAAACGTTCCAGAGCAAGAGCCTGATATGATTCATTTAGATGCTATGGGATTTGGAATGGGTTGCTGCTGCTTGCAAGTCACTTTCCAAGCATGTAACATAACAGAGGCTCGAACTCTATACGACCATTTGACTCCACTGTGTCCCATTCTGGTAAATATTTTTTTAAACTGAACCAAAAGGGAAAATCAAAGAAGGCTGTCACATTTTTTTAAAATTTTTTTGTACAGTTATCGCTTACAGCTGCTACTCCCTTTTATCGAGGATACATCGCTGATGTCGACTGTCGCTGGAACATTATTGCAGGTTCTGTGGATTGTCGTACCCCAGAAGAGAAAACAAAAATTCCAAAGTCTCGTTATGACTCAATTGATTCCTATTTGTAAGAATGAAAAAAAAAATTTTATTAAAGGTGCATGGTGGTGGCTCTGTAGGAACATTAATACCTTTAATAATTCATATTAATAATTTATTTATTTGCTGTACAGATCGGATGAGGGTGCTGGATACAATGACATCCCATTAATATATGAGAAAGAACACTATGACGCATTGGTGGCCGGCGGGATCGACCCTCTTTTGAGTCAGCACATTGCTCATCTATTTATTCGCGATCCTGTATCCCTGTTCTCGGAAAAAATCCACCAGGATAACTTGAAAGATTCGGATCACTTTGAAGTAATTCTAATGACACTCAAAATATAGATATTTAGAACTATTTGAATTATTAGGAATAGATATCTCCATAAATGATTGATATTCAGTTTCTTTTATTGACAAAAAGAACATGGTGAATTATAAAAGTAAATATTTCTGTGCAATAATTTTGTTCACAATAAATTCCCTAAGATTTCCTCATTGTTATCCTTTATCGATGTTTCAGAACATTCAGTCTACGAATTGGCAAACAATGAGGTTCAAGCCTCCACCTCCGGAAAGTTCAATTGGATGGAGAGTGGAATTCCGCCCTTGCGAAGTTCAATTGACTGATTTTGAGAATGCAGCCGTTGTGTGCTTCGTTGTACTTCTTACCCGAGTTGTTCTTTCCTACAATCTCTGCTTTCTCATTCCAATTTCAAAAGTAGGTGTCTATGCATTATCATGTACTAGTCAATAGTTTAAAGTTTAAAAAGAGCTTCTTTAAAATTATTTGCTCTATTTGATCTCATTATTTTATTCAATCCAAGTAAATGAAGTTCTTTATGAACTGGCAGGTTATTTTTCTTAGAAATATTTTGTATATTATTATGTTGAACTACAGCGATTGTTTTTTGACAGGTTGACGAGAACATGAAAGCTGCCCAACAGCGCAATTCCCTGCTGGAGAAAAAGTTTTGGTTTCGGAATGACATCTACAATAAAGACAATAAGGAAATTTCTCTAATGACAGTCAATGAAATCATCAATGGAAAAGAGGTACATAGTAGATATTTTGTATATACACATCCTATTAATCTTTCCACCAGACTTTCACCATGAGGAAAGTTTTAGAGAAGGAGAAAGTTGTATGTGAAATAGCTTTCTGCTCTTATTGTAGTATATCCTGACTGAAAATGTAGAACAAAACTTAGTTTTGTAACTAAATAAAATAAAATAATGTGTGTTTTAGGGATTTCCTGGCCTTATTTCTCTAATTCAAGACTATTTGAACTCGATGGATGTGGATGCGGACAGCCAATGCACTCTCCAGCAGTACTTATCCCTAATATCTCGCCGAGCTAAAGGCGAGGTAATGACGGCGGCAAAATGGCTTCGAGAGTTCGTGACTTCGCACAAAAGCTATCAACAGAACAGTGCCATTACGGAAGAAATAAATTATGATTTGCTGTGTAGGATTGGAACACTTCAAAGTGATCCGTGTCCCAAGCTGTTGGGGAACATTGACCCTAGTCGGTCGAAAACTCAGGAAATCGTTCCAGAAATATTAACACGATAAATTCAATGGGCTATAGTTTTCAAATTTTTCAATTTTTGAGCTCAGAATTAGAAATAGTATGTCAATAATAATGTTTTGAGTTGGGCATAGTTGTAATTATTAGTTGTAGCAGAAAGTAGAATCGAGATGACTACACCGTATAGAACTGCTTATTACTAGATTTAAAAAGATGTTCCATTGGAATCTGTTATAGTGCTGTGCACATTAATTAATTGCTATGGCCGTCTTGTTCACGGCATAAACCTAACAAGTAAAATTATATTTATTGAAAGTGATAATTTAAGGGTTAGGGAAAAAGAAAAATATATATTATACATGTTCGTTGTTAGACTTGAGTGAAAAAAAAATCATATTTGCGGGGGTGTTTATAAACTTTATTGATCTTATAATAGCCAGACAAAATCATGCCACACACGCATGCAGATTATAAGTAAATAAATAGTAAAACTACTTGTGGAAATATCAATTTATATAGAAATATAGAATATAAAACGATTCAAACTTAGAGCAGTCTATAATAATAGCCTTGTTATTACTTGAATAGGGATTCAACAAGGACAGAACATTAAACTGCAAATATTATTTGGGGTTTTTTCAAATATTATGGTCATATTTTAACTATTTTTGCCTCTTATTATTGTGTATCAGAGTTTATTTAGTTTGGAGGGGGATGCGTATCGAAAGATATCTTGCAATTGTTAGTCCTTGCATAATGTTAACGAAGTAGTGGCGTGTGTACAATGAAAAGTTATTTCTTTGAATGCTCTAGTCTATAGAATGCAATTTTTAAAATCTCTTTTCAACTATCCATGTAGTATGGAATGAACAGGATAGCGACATTTAACTGAAACACAGCAAGTGTGAGCAATTATCTGTAATGTCCTAGTAAAGTAATTAATAATAATATATTATATATGTCGCATTTAAAAATGATTATAATCACGTAAATATTACATCCAAGTGAATCATCATCATAAAAAAAGGAAAAAGGGTTTCTTTCAATGTTAAATAAACATTTTATTATAGATACATAAAAAAGTTACATTTGATTCGTATTCTTGTGAATGATCTAATTACAGATTGATGACTATTTTATTTTTAATTTGTAGAAATTAGTATGGATAATTTCCTAGCCATATGCTTTTCAAATGCCATTTTGTGACTTGTCTCAACTATTTTCATATTAGGCTTCTAATATTCTTCAGGGATAACTTTTCTTCTATCTCTATACTTTTATACTACTCCTAGCTTTCAATTTCATATATGTGTGCAAATTGTAGGTAGTCACTGTATTCCTTTCATGTACCTCCCTATAATACAAGAGACATTTTTTTGAAATAATCCCTTTCTGTCACATTTAAATTATACAAGTTATAACTATAGACATGTACTAACTAATAGTGATCTATAATATGTACTATGAATTAACTATATACTACTCTATTGTAGCCAGTAATAAAGAAAATATTAAAATATTGGTGAAATGAATGCATTTGGATTTTTAGTTCACTATTTTTAATGGCAACAACTCTTTCATGTATTTTTACAATGTTTTTATAATGTCACTTTCATTAATTAATTATTACTCTAGGCTGGAATTTAATTATAATTATTGTTTTACCGTACCCGTTTTATTGCATAGTTTGAATATTTATATATCGTTATTTCTATTTTTTCTATTTTACATTACATTTTTACATTTATATATAACTATTTATTATGATTTAGATTAGTAGACACTTTTGTGAAAAGTCCAGCATTATTAGTGCATAAATAGTTTTTATGGCTAAATAAGTTAGCGAGTTCCATCATGACAGAACACATTTTTCATGAAAGCCATCGTTCACAATTTTTGAGCAGATACCTTTAAAGTTATCTCAAGTGTTAGCAGTTTCTTAGAAAACGCTACTAATTTTCCTTCTTTCGTGTTAGAAGTCTAAGAAAAGATATTTTTCAGAATAGATCATTAAATATAGAAATATGCATATATTATTGTAATTTGTAATCCAACAATAGATATACCTAAATAGACAAAAAAAGGAAAACCTGTCCACACAAAAAATAGATGATAAATTAATGTTTTCTCTATTCAATATTCTATCTTATATTTGCCAATCAGGTAACGCCTCTCTAAATCCTTTTTTTTCCTACAGTAGATTTGTATTTACATTTGTACAAAGATTTTAGGAACTTTCAGTGCATAGGAATAATGAGCATTGCTCATTAATTCCGTCTTAAATCTATTACTATTTTTCTAGATCTGTGTAAATGTGTACATAATAATACACAAGTGACTTGAAACCAGCAAAGGAAGCCACCACGCCAAAAAAAGAGCCTTGAATATGTGTAGACATGAAGGAAAGAAAGATTTAGTCTATAAAATCTAGAGTATAAATATCCAGAAATTATTCACACTTAGAAAAACTAGTTCTGTTGTCGAAAATGCGACTACAAAATTAATTACCCAGTAAAAGAAGTGGCATATAATTCCGAAAACTAATTCAAAAAGATATAAGATATAATACAATGAGAAAAAGAGAAAAAATGGCTCTACAATTACTGGACTATGATACAATATTCGATACAATAATCTAATATTTTTCCTATGAAATAGCTAAATCAATTATTTATACAACAGTCAATTACCCGTATGACCGAACTCTGTTCGAAAGATGTTATCTCTCAACCATGAAATCATTAGCAACAATTCATTTTTGGATTTTAAAGGAAGCAGAAGGCAGTGCAAGCCTTGGGCACTCCAATTAAATCCCAAATGAAATGTGTTTATAATTATTAGGAAGATATGAATGACCTTCTTCGACATTTAGCAGCTAATGCACTCTGTGTCCATATTCATTTACACTTAAAAGTCCTTACTGTATAAATAATGATAGTATCTTAAGGTAGCTACCTAAGTTAAACTAAATAGAAACAAACACTAGAATATGAATTATAGTTACAACCAAGTTTCTTAAATACCCGTAATAAGCTGTAAATAATAAAATCTACTCTTCGCACCACCAAAATCATTAATAGCTCCTGAAATTTACAAATAATAATGTGTTAGCCCACTTAAAACTGACCTTGCTTAATTAATTAATTACTAATAGGTTATACCACTAGAATTAATCGTCATAATAATATAATAATTATAGCTTATATTACAGTCATCGTAATTGAAATATATATTAATATAGTTGTAGTATAGAATATTTATAGACTAGAAAAATTTGATAAACATTTAAAATATTGCTTTTCTTTGCTTCCGCTCCCACAAGTCCATAATAATACTGACCTCTCTGTTCATTTTAGAAATTGCAAAGAGGGGAAAAAACATCTTAGTGCTAAAAATGTTTGATAAATTCTCCATGAAGAAATATACAGAACTTGTATGGTCTGATCTTGCTCAGCTTATTATTAGAGTCTAAGTGGTCTTTTACTAAGATGTAAAAATGTGAGCTTAGTACTATTGAAATATAAATATATACTTGTACGTAGCATCATTTAAATAATCTATTATTATTATTATTGCCTTTCGTTTCAATTAGTGAGAATCCGTAGTGAGATGCAATGAGAAGGCGATTTTGTCGGAATTGTTTTTCCCACAAGATTTGCATAAGAAAGGGTTGGAATCTCCGGAATGGTAGTTCATGTGCATGTTGTACAAGACACGATCTGGAAATGAGATCTCACAGTACTTGCAAGTCATCAAGCTCTGTTGCTGGCCAGGACTACACGTTTCAGTTTCCGCCTTGCTCAAAATATTGTTATTCTTAAAATTACTGTTATTATTGCTGAAATCTAGAACTCTGTACTCATCCTCTTCTTCATTTTCATAGCTTTCTATTTTCCTGTCATAGCGCAGGGCTTTCCCTTTCCTTTTCCTCTTCTTCGAATCTTCTGAATGTGATTCCTGAGGGTTATTGCCACCTCCGCCGACTGTAACTTTGGGATTTCTCAAATCTAACGGACTGTCCGACTTGTTGTTGTCCATGTAGCTATTGTGAATGATGGGACTGTGATTCTGTGGAATTAGTGACTGGTTCTGTAAGATGTGAGACAACAACTTGGCTTGTTGTTCTTCCGCAATTTTTGCCAAATCCGGAATTGGATGCTGTTGCATGCGAAGCAACGGATTGAACAAGAATTGATTGAGTGCAGCAGTGTAGGCTTCAATGGAACTTTGGGAGGTCATTTCCATCAGAGCTGGAGAATTCAGGGCATTCTGGTGGAGGAGACTCTTGATGGTGTTCGGAGTTAACGATGACTCAGTGATGGGCAGTTTATGTGGTGGGTAGGAGGATCGTTTCTCACTATCTGAGTCGCTCGTCTCACTGGAGAACTTCTTGAAGGGCGGCGTGTTGTAGCTATTATCTCTCTTCACACCCAAAAGGGCAATTTCTGGAGAAACTGGAGCACTGCTGCAGTTATTCGTGTAGCCATTCTTGTCGCCTTTGTCCGAATGTCCTTCGAAGGAGTCATCTGAATTGCAGTCGGGGGATGGGAACTTGAAATTCTGAATCTCAGACGGAGTTGGTGGCTCGGAACGCTTCATTTTCGGCCCACGACGCGTGCCGTACACATCAATAATTGGCAGAGGGTTTGGAGTTCCGTCTGGATTGAGCACAACGGACGGATTATGACTGTACTTCCGCAAATGAAGTTTTAAGCTGTGGCAGTACTTTGTAGCGTAAGAACAATCCGCACATCGGTATTGGTACACATTCGAATGAGACTTCAGATGAGAATTCAGCATGGATTTGTTGACACAAGTGTAAGAGCACTTCGTGCATTGGAACGGCTTCGACCCAAAATGATTTCTCAGGTGGTACTCCAAATGATGCTTGTATTCCGTCACGAATGGACATTTCGGACACGTTAACATTTTCTCTTGACGAATGTGGGATTTAGAGTGGGCCCAAAATTCCATCTTCGTCACCGACATGTAGTCGCATTGCTTGCACTTAAAAGTCTTCACCTGTTCACAAATAAAAAATAAATTCTATTAAAATCCAATGAAAAAAATAACTAAAGTATTCTTACAAATAATTTGAGTAGAAATCAAAGGAATATAATAATGAACAAAAGTTTGTATAATAGTAAGTTATTGTAGTAGTTAGAGTACGTTCATTAACGAATTCATGATGATGACTGACCTTTCCTTGCGAGTTAATTTTTGGCACGCGAACTTCATCGTCCGTCAGGAATTCTAAATCATTAACATCGTGAGCCTCTTGTAAATGACTTTTCAGCTTCTCTTCGTTGTCTGTAATGAAGGAGCACTTTGGACAGGCATGCTGTTGTGAATGAACCACCTGTAAACAAAGATAACAAAAGTCAATTAGTGATTTTTAACTCTTTTAATTTTACTTCACCCAATATCCCTCACCAATAATGATGGGAATTTTATGACTGTACCTACTCTTCTCAATTCAGATACTATTTACACACTTAAAGTGTTATACAAAACAATATTTTTCCATAATAATATTTGTTTGTTTTCGATTCAAACTTTTCCACTAATGTGGCAAACATTCCCAGCATAGTAAAAAAAAACCATAAACAAATAGCATGTAGGTAATGAAAGAAATTGCATCATGTACCTAATGATCATCTTTCTAATTCAATTAGCTAAAAGATGAAAAACAGAAATCTAGTCATGGAAAAGGATATTTACCAAATGTTCATTGAACTGATGTCTGGAATTGCACACGACGGCACAGATGACGCATTGAAAAATATTCGCAGGGTTATTATTTGGACTGGCAGTTGGAGTTGAGACAAAGTTGTGATTTCCATTAATTTCCATTCTGTCGTTAGGATCTTCAGGGCTGCTACTTCTTGCTCTTATTAAAGCGTTCGGTGAGACAGCACCAATGTTCGCAGAGCCATTATGAAGATCCGTTTGGTGTTCCTTGCTTTTGATGATCTTGGAGAAGTAGGAGTCTCTTTCGAAGGCATATTGCAGTTTTTGGAGGGCAGAGAAATTATCTGCCGAGTGCTCTTCTTTGATTGGCGTGGGAGTTGATGAGTCAGAGCCCGAGGCTGAGATGGAACTCCTGGGTGACAAATCCGTCGGGTGACTTCCCGTCGGTGTCAACGACGGAGCTGTAGTATTTTGTTCAACCAACATCGTAGCAACGATTATTTTCAATTCTTCAGCTTCTACTAATAAAGGCACCTACAGAAAACAACTTTTCCGCATTCCGTCTTTAGATTCACTTTCTTTCAGGCATCTGAAATAAACAAAAAAAAATCCGTTGAATTATTGAAGTCTACACAAGAAAAAGCTATTATTGCTACAAAAGAATTTTGCATTTTTTACATTTGGTTCAAGCCAGAGGAACCTCAATCTACAATTCATTGTTAATAATTATTCTAAAGCATTCTACAGAAAAGTCAATGAAACATTAAAAATTATTTGTGCCCAGGGCCTTCTGCTGTGAAAAATCAATCTTTGAGCGAATTCCCATGTAATCCCTGGTCAACCAAAGAGAATCCGATGACTAATCTGTATAAAACTTGTGTGTGTGACATGACAGAAGAGATAGATTTTCTTTCCCATACACTAAAAGCTCTCACAACATGATCCAGGATCCAGTGCGAGAGAATTACAAGAATTACAGAAATTCAATGATAATAATAAAACGGTTGATGAAAAAATATCCATTGTGATTTTATTAGTGCATTATTCCATAGATTATTCAGCACTAGCATTGATTCTGTATGGACGGACGGACGGAGGCTTAAAGAAAAACGCAAATGGACGGGCATTAGGAAATAGGGAGAGCAAGGGTCACCCTCGACACATTCAGGATTCCTTTGTCACTGCGCTGACCACTGTCACCGATGTGAGCAATAATTATACATTTATAATGTGAAAAGGGCAGAGGTGATCTGTAAAGCCTCGGAGAAGAATAAAATGGGAAACTCCCTGGGTCAACGCTTTGGAGCACTACTTTTAATAACTTAACCAAATCCAATTGAGTTATAAACAGGAGGAGACTATACTATTCCGCGAGGACACATTCCCATTCTACACTAATATAATAATAATAATAAGGAATCCTTCCAAGGGATAACAGAAAATTGAAATAAAAATGGAATTGACCTGGAGCGACCCATTGGCTATTTACAATGCCGGCCATTATTTTTTGTTCTCCAATTTCCAATAATACATTTAGAACTAATCTAGGACAGTACTTTCAATATCTGCCACAGAGAGAGAGAGAGAGATATAGAATCCTCTTCATATACTATTAGTAATGATAAAGCAAGCAAGAGATCACATCCTTTCATTTCATCCGCGAGAACGGACTCCTACGGCAAGGCAAACAACAGAAAACAAAGTCAACTTTTTGTGGTGACCCTTGGACTTGTCTTTTGTCTAAATGAATCCTAGAAATACTCTCTCTCTCCTCTGCTCACTTTTCTCTAAGGATCATTATTTATTGACTCTCTATTCAGCTCTCCGCATCCTTTATCCCAATTTATAAGTGAGGAAGTGTCTCTCTCTCTGGCTACCTCATAGTCCCACACACTCACTCACCCTGCATGTCTGTCCATGTAATAATAAGTAGCTCATTCCTAATGCTAAATCTCTTTTCTCTATTTCTGGCCTATGTCCACTCATTTGAGACAGACAAGAGAATTGATGTGAATTTAGGAGATCGTGAGGGACAGTAGTTCCAGTCCGTACAGTACAAAGCGAAGGAAAAGTTCCGTTTCAACGAAAATCAAGGCTAATCACCAAAACCCTTGGCAAAATTTTCATTTTCGTTTATCTGGAAACTCTAATGGTCTGTACACATTGAGTTGATATGGACGCATGTCACGTCACACAACACTCCTCATTTTCTCTCTCTCTCTCACATTACTATCATTTGATGTGATGGGATGGAAAAGGAGTTTTGGTTTTGGGGCAGAGTAAATGTCCACCGACTGTCCAGCCATATTTCAATTTCATTATTTCATCTGTCTCCTCCAGTCCATTCAATTCATTCACATGAAAATTCTCGGGGTCAAAAATAGAACAAAAAGCAGTTATTTTTCTCAGTCACCCTCAGTCACTGCGTTTGTTCTCGCACATCCCATGTTCATCCAACAATCCGACCCACTATCAACTCATATCATATTCAGCTCAGCTTTTCTATATCTCTGGCAATAAAACAAATAGGC
This sequence comes from Tomocerus minor, assembly GCA_009936455.2. Lineage (NCBI taxonomy): Eukaryota > Metazoa > Arthropoda > Collembola > Entomobryomorpha > Tomoceridae > Tomocerus > Tomocerus minor. The sequence goes on from JAAAYG020046808.1 coordinate 29,782, forward strand.
AAAATCCAATCCAGAAACAACGAGAGAGAGAGAGAGAGAGAAAATAGTAAAGAGAATTGGAAGGGTCAGTTGATGTCCTCGAAATTATACTTTGCTCAATGACCACTGCACTGCCCGCCTTTAGCACAGATATAGCACCTATATCTAAAACAAGACTATTTATTTTTCTACTAACAACACGATAGAAAGGCACACACAGTGTGCGTAGAGAAAAACAGCCATGATGATTATCTCATCTGTTCTTTCTCTCTATCACAGAGTCGCTTTCTGTTTTATACAACCCTGTCCTCTCCTAGATTCCCAATCTATTTTCGGCTTCCAGTTCAACTCGATTTCTAATTCTTTTGTTTGCCCATCGTTAAAATGACCAGAAGAGCCTGCCTGTCTCTATTCCCTACCTCTACAAACAATTTCACAACAAAGGACAAAGATGAAAACGAAATGACATAGTAAACTAATGCACTTCTATCGGAGAGGAGCTATAAAAGATATTATACTACTAAACAACTATAGCCATCACTTTTGAAACAAAGAAATATTATCATGCCTATAATAACAATATCAGACAGAACTGATCTAGAGAGGACTTAGGATCTAGGACTGTAGAAATGAGTGTAACTAATGAATGAACAAAGTTCAGTCGTGCCAGCACTAAGTCTTCTTCCAAAAACTGACCATCTATCTCAGGACTCAACTCAGCACATGATATAAACTTGGGAAATCTTCTGATATCCAAAAAGAGAGAAAATTATTACGAAATGCATGATTATGGGCATAAGTGTTCTGATTATCTCATAAATTACATTTTCAGACATAAACTAGGCTATTACGTAAGTGAAGACACTAATGCGTTCACAATTCCAACTGTATAGAACTAAAGTTAGCTTAGATAATAAACTATGACGATAAGTACAGGGTAAAATTAAATTGATAGACAGACTCGTAATAGTTTCTATCTGTAGACACTCTTTTCCTTACTCACATTACTAATAGTATATTCCCAACGGGGATGTGCCTAAATATAAAGAAGTGAATAAATAAATATGGATCGAGGGTAAATATAAGAGTGGACATTGAAATGGGATGATGAGTCATCGCGCGCGTGCACTGTGCCCACATCCGTCATTTAAATCTCAAGTCGGGCACAGAACCGAACTTTACACTTATTGCTCTAAATGTTATTGCCATATTAATGTAGGAGAAGTATAGGAGTAAGGGATGGGATTGGATGTGTTTGTGTGTGTAGAGGGGTGACCTCCGGGCAAAAGGCCATGGCACCATATCACGATATCTACTCTGACATGCAGAACTCAATCAGCAAATAAATCAAACCCTTTTTTGAGCACATCCCACGGTATCAAGATCAACCCTCTCCCTGCACATGAATTTATACCCTTAGCCTTTAGCCACCACTACTCTCCTCCGTCCGAAATGCAATGAGAAGGATGAGATGGAAGGAAACGAAGCGAAATGAGTCGACCTGACATTGGCTCTCAATCCACTAATAACAAATAAGCCTATGCAACTACAATTTATTTATTTTATGCATCTCGCTGCCTTCATGTTCCCGAACATTCCCAACTAATGTTCATAAAAGTAATACCTAGTTATTATTACCGTCCTATCTCAATAATCAATTCGGATCAACAGAGAATATTATTTGCTTAAGTTAGGCATGCGAACAGAGAGGCAATGGTGAAATGTCTCTCCCTGTCACCAGAAATGCTAATGAAGATGAAATGGTAAATTGTAACAGCCCTTTCATTACAATTTCTACCAAAAAAATGTGATCACTAACTAAAGAATGGACAGAATTAGTAAAAACCTGTCTGCCCTAAGAAAGCCTCAATGAAATCTTTAGGCAAAAAGGAAGATGATCTATGATTTCCTGTGAAGTTGACTAATAAATAGAAAACGAAGGTGCAAGGTGGTTTTCCTTCTATTCATTCTATATATGTGGCATTTGTATAGATAGATGTGATGTAACCATAGAGTATAGGAGAGAGTACAAAAAAAGGACGGATGGGGTACGAAAGAACTTTTGACTTTTTGGTAACACAAGTTTCCAGTAAAAAATCCGCTTTCTTCTCCATTCATACGGCTAAAAAAGTCAAAAGATCTGGAGGAATGTATCGTATGGATTTCGTGGAATTTCTTCTTGAAAGGAGAGCAGAGTGCCAACCCACACAAACATCTTACGTAAAAAAGGGAATATTATTTCTGAAAAGCGAACTTGTATATCATATCTGCTGATATATACTCTTTAAGGAACTTCTTGTCTTTTTGTAGCGTGACACCAAAAAGGATAGAGGACAAGTCATACGGGAAGAAAAAACAGAGTGAGTAGTGTAAGGCGAGTCGTTCGTAAGCTGAAAAAAGAGATTTGAGTTGAGGAGGAAAATGGATTGGATATTTAACTGCTTTAGTGGTGTGGGATGATATATGAGTGAGTGGGTGGGAGGTAAAGCAAAGTAAAGGATACTCTTCTCCTCACATTTTCAGGAAGCACTTTTCTATTGTGTCTGACAGCCCGGAGAAATAGATCTAGTCCATTCCACATTATAACAATCTACTACAACAGCATGTATATATATACATATAATAATAATAATATAATAAGTAGTAGTCATTATAGTTCATCGTGTTCTACTTAGCACCATCTTTCTATATGACAATGCTCTATTTAGTTGCGGAGCTGGACTCTGTCCCTATGCATGCCCTCCCTGTTTTCTATTCATTTCAATCATTCGTTAAAAATGTGGCCACCAAATGGTCAGTTTGTTAATGCGAGCCTCGGCCACTTCTCCTCAAAAACCAGCTGCCTTTTTACATTTTACCTAACTTTTCCCTTTTTTCATCCTGCAACGGCGAGGATAACATATTTTCCCGTTTTTCTCTCCTCTTCTCATTGACCCTTCCACTATTCCTTCTACTTCTACTTCCCATTCCTTTGTTACGTCTTCCTACTCAACTTAATTCATTAAAACTTTTACACCATTTTCTACTTTCTAGCAAACTAAACGACTTGCAATTCATCTTTCTCTTATACAACAAAAGTATTTCATCTTATTCTCTAAATCCCTCTATAGATGTTGAATCGTAGCAACAATCTACTTCCAATCAAACTCCAACTTAAGAGTAAGTAAGTATCTACTCAAAGCTTTTTAGTCCTCAATTAGAACAAATTCTCTTTTATTGCAAAATAAAGGAAAGTAGACCACCCGAAAGGACTTGACTTTGTAATTTTAGCTATACTTCCTCAAAGACTATGGCATGGCACGCAGAAAAACAAGTTGGAAAAAAAGAAGAGAAAAAAAAAGTCGTGGTGGATTTAGTTGTAGTTTTCTTTCTTAAACATGACATATTGTCTTAAGGGCTAAGTAAGTCTTAGGTATGACAGGTTAAGCCAAGGCCAGTGTCAAATTCACTAAAAAACCAAGCAACATGTGAAACGGAAACCTTTTCCTGAAACCTGAAGTCCTAGTCTTAGCTCGTCCTTACATTTTGTACACACAATCTCAAAATCCCGGACTATTTTCATAATGAGCAAGAACAGGATCCCTGTTTCTCCTTCCACCAAAAATTATTAAAACAGGCACCGAGACAGCCTTTTTCACTTCATAGTAAAACATTAAAAATCCCTTCCTGTTTTCTGAGCCTGACATCATCTCTTACTTCTTTCATCTGTTTAATCAATTTTTTATTACAGTTTTCTAGCTTTTTCCAGTTATTTATCTAATTTTATCATGATGCTAAATGTAACTTTCGTGTATAAGTCTTGAATGAATTGTAAATTAGTGCATTTGTATTTTAATGTCCAGTAGAGTTGTCAGGAAATCTACAATTAGTGCTGTTGTTAGTGCAGCTGAATTCTTTAGTGCATGTGTTGGTGAATAAAAGAGAGAGAGAGAAAGAGAGAGATGTGGTACGTACAGAGAAAAAAGGAGGGCTGTCGTTGAATTGCCTGGGCATTAGAGTAGTTAATTGTGGACGAGGAGGAAGAGGAGGCAGAGAGAAGACGGGAGCATCTGACCATAGTAAATTACACATCATTAGCCTTTTCCTAGTGACCAAGTGAAGAAAGAGAGAAGAAGAAGAAGAGCAAGAGCGTCAATCATGACGGGGCGTGAAGTTCAGGAGTGTCTTTCGACCCGGAGCACGTGCGACTCCCGGCTGTCTCTCTTCTCTCAACTCAACATATTCTAAGTAACTCTATAGTAGCTATATACTCAGTATATGAGTGTATATGAGTGTATATGAGTATATATGAGTGTATATGAGTGTAGTCGTTAGTCCAGCACAGCCACAACTGATTATCTCTTCCTGAGTGTGTAAGGAGGAACTGTATCTCCATCTGATCTGATAATATATTAAGAATGACAGGGGGTTGCGTATGTAGAGCGAGCGAGCGGGTAGTAGAGAGAGAGAGAGATGAGTGTAGTAGAAAAAGCTCTAAGTAGGGAAGATGGTGTTTTAGGTTCCTGGTTCACAAAAGGGGTTAGAATTTATCGCTTTGACTCACAGCCGACAGAGATGTTGGACGGAGGACGTCTTCCTGGATATTCATTTACTTCAGTGCCAGTGCACTGCATCCACTCCACTCGAAAAGAAACAAAGAGACTTGTCGGGAAAATCCTTGGGGACGATGCGTGGAGAGGACAAAACACTCAAAAACTTCCTACCTCCTCCCTCTCCTCTTCTTCTTTTTCCTCTTCTTCTGCACTAATAATAAATGAGGAGAGAGTGTGGACACTCAACTAAGTCCCTCCAGTAAAGTCCAAAACCAAAAAATGTACCTTTCTTATTAGTCGCGTATGTATATAGTCCCAACAGATTCCTTAGATCCTCTAGCTCTACTCATACAACACACACTCTTAATCACTCTGACCAAAAACTAAATTAGTGCGAGGAAAAAACAAACCAGAAGAAATGATATAATAGACTTCCGATAGAATCCTCTTGCACATGCACTGCAGAGACTAAATATTTTTGAACTGAACTGAAGGAGTAGGAGCGAGAGACTGAAGTAGCAGAGTGCAACTCACCCAAGGACTTTTCGTCCCTATTCCTATAATAATCAAATTATATTTATAACTCAACTCCAATGACTGCATGTGTGAACTTTGTGATTGATGCTGAGTGAGGCGACTAATAAAATCCTAACTGCACTCTGAAAAAGAAGAGGAGAGGCAAGAGAGTTCAAGACACTCACAGAGTTCAGTCTACTCCAAAGTCATCGTGGCTAAAAGAGAAAGTACCTGCTTAATAAATGAACTATCTTGAACATACATACATGTGAATCTATACATACAAATACAACCCTTCTTCCTTTTTTCCTAGTTGTGCACTTGCTGCAGGAGGAATGCGTCTCTCAGTGTTTTAAGAGCACTATTTTTAAAAAGAACATTGACCTGCCACAAATATTTTACTTTAGCCTTTCCTTACGTGTCATGTTCCGTCTACCCCTTTATATAGTCACAAAAAACTAGATGAGTTAGGTGAGTCAAGAAAAGTAAACATACTATTAGTCCTCCTCCTCTTTCCCTCCGTCGTTTTTTGTAGCTACTTACTACTACTAAGCCCCATTAAGTACACATACCATTACTATAATATCTATACTTAGCATTTCTCTGTCTGTTTATTTAGTGTAGGCAGGCACAACTAAATTTCAAACAAGTTCAAATCAAGGCATAAAGAACATTGTAAAGTTATATTACAGTATGCAGTAGTAGTAGAAACATTGGAAAAGGGTTCCTCATCGCTTCATTTCATTCCTCACAGTGTGAATAACCTTCAAATCAATCCCTTCGGCACTAAACGAATAAAACAGAAGCATATTATCTCTAAAATACTTAACTATATCAATACTATCCATTTTATCTTACTATTAAGGGAGACTGGACTTGAACTCGAGGTCAACTCACTCTATCATTTCATAATACATTGTTTAAGTCAAATGACCAAGGTTTTCGACACTTTCTATATGAGTTCTACTTGTACTACTGTCTGTTTACTTTACTTATTTACAAGCTTTTATACGCAAATACAGCAGCATATGTCACGCTTAGTTACATTTAAGCCTTAAAGACAATTCTTCCCTCCATCCCATCCTTTTCAAATCCTTTTCTGTAATAAAAGATAAGTCAACGTTCAAAATAAACTATTTTTAACTAGTAACGACAAAAAATGAGTTCCTGACTCTTTACCATCATAATATTTTACATTTCTCTATATTGTAATTGTTGTAAGGTTTTGTGTAGGAAGAAAGACTGGTTGGACGAGATTAGTGAAAATGAAAACAATATTTGTAGCACTAATTATTATTATTGTTTTAATGGTTAGGGTTGACATTGAGATGTAGAGAGAGACGGGGAAGAAGGAGAAGGAGAGTGAGGACGTATGTATGTAATGAATAAGAGCGAGAGTGGCTGAGGATAGTCAGGAAGTGTCAAAGGATATTTACAGGAGAGAAAGGAATGGATTTCAGACTGACATTTAACCCTAGTCACACTTCCGGTCACATTTTTTGACCCCATCTCATATCTGGAGTGCACATGGGTCAATGTGCAATCCATCCATCCGTTTCCCTGTTGTACTTCTACCATCATGCACCTCTCATTCTCATCTGCTCATCATTTTCATTTGTTCCTGCTCCTTCTTACACTAAACTATGTCATAATAATAACGAGCTCTAGTAGATACACATCATACTATTTACTATATACAGATCAGACAACTTTTATTCCTTTCTGGAAAATAGTGCAACTACATTCCCTTGTCACATCTGACCCAAAATTCATTCACTAAACTTATTTCTGAACTCAAGGCAAATTGGTGAACAGAAATAGAACTCACTTCACAAAACAGATCCTTTACTTTTGAGACTTCTGCGCTACATTTACTAAACATATTTAGTACTATATAGTACTACAACGATAGCTAAACCAGTTACTACTTTACTACAACACAAACCAACTAAAACTCCGGACTATCAAGACCGTATGATTTAGGTATTCGTTTTATATGTAGTCTCTCTACAATAATTAATCTAATAATAAATAACCAAACGTTTTCTTTGAACTTATTTCTCAATTACAATTCATAATAACTAGCAACAATTAAAACATTAGTAATAATAAACTGTGGTAAACAGCTGTAACAATGTAGCGGTAATTTATTTACGAAAACAGAATTCAAAAAAGTTGAATTTTAAGAAAAGTGGGCGGGGTAGGGTGTAGAGAGGGTATGGTGATATCGTCTATTTTTCTGGATTTTGTTATTGAGAGGACATATGACTCAATACTGAAAACAGAATTCAAAAAAGCCGAATTTTAAGAAAAGTTGTTACATATTGCTATTTTTAAACCACGCGTTTTTGTGTGTAGGTACTTCAAATTAAAATGGAGACAGTAGTATTGTGTATATATTAATTTAAGATGTTAAATACTCCAGTTCTTTAGGCAGGCTATTCTCAAAACTGAAAAAAGTGATGTAAAGACACTTAATTGAAGTACTAGCAAGTCATTTCATTAGACAAGACGATAAAGAACGCAAGGACCTCACTGCATGTACAGAGTAAAGACTAACAAGGATCATTAACTTTCGTGGTAGCAGGAAGCTATACATACTTGCCCTTTTAAAGATGAGTTTAACTATTATTTTCCTGAAGGGTCTCTCTCATTTTTCCTTTTCTACGAATGTCATTCATGAAGAAAGACGGTCTAAGAAAGAACTGACGCTAGCTCGCATCTCAAACACTCCTGTCTTCCACTGACCTAATCTCTGGAGACTAAAATCCATAAAGTGTGCGGTTTACTTTTGGCCGAAGACTTGAAGAGCTAATCAAAGCTTTGAAGAGCACTCAACTTTTTTATGACTTGAAAATGAGGAACAAATAGCATGAAGCCCAGATTTTCTCAGTATCATTTCAAAAGTCATAGTAATCCCAGTAGTAAAAGTAAATAGGATGCTGCGCATAACATTAAAGGGACACTTAATCTATGTACATAGGCACATCTCTTCAGTTAGTGCCTAGCCGACAATAAAAAAGCCATTTGCAAAGTCATCATCATCTCTCACCAAACCAATAAAGAACACTATAAAAACAAAGTCAGTTTTATAGAGAGAGAGAGAGAGAGAGAGCTTTTTAAAATGGAGCCTTATCATCGACCTTTGTAAAATCCCAATTCATCATCTCCCACAATTCCTTCCCTTTTCAGTAGACTCAAACCGACGACGACGAAAAACTCTTTATAGAATTAACCGAGCATTTTACACGCTAAAGTTACTCAAAAAGTATTTAAAAATCCTCATGTCAATATGTGCCTTCCATTTATGGCTACTTTATTAAAGAAAATGATTGTCATTGTATTTCTCGCTCATGAAAAATCAGAGTTAGTCAATTCATCATAAATATTTCTCGCTTTTCCTTGCGGTTCCATTGATTAACCCAAATGTCAAATCACATCAGACTGGACTAAAGGAATTTACGAGAATCAATGAAAAGTTAAAAAGTTTCTTAAACTGCAAACAATTGTGGAAATGAATGGAGTAAAGGGCAACTATAGTAAGTTGGACCTCATCCGACAACACCTTAAAGATTTAGTAAAGAATAGCGTCAGAAATTGCATACAAAGCTCAGGAACATAACAGAAAAGAGCCGAACTGTATATAAAAATCTCTGAATAAATCTCTGGAAACTGCTGTTAAAGTAAAAAGTGTCTTCTTCGTACTTTACTCTTCTATGTATTTTTCTTTGAAAGAAAGAAAAGTCATTTTTCAATTTCCATCGAAGAGCAAACCCATCGATTACTGTCAGAGTGCGGAGGCGAAATTCTCCATAATGGCTACTTATTCTCTTTTTGCCTTTTCCTTTTTTTAAACACATTTGAAAAATCATACACAATATCTGTATCTGTAGTAAGTAGAGATGAATAAGCGGCATAGGTAAATAAATAGCATAGAAGTTGACTCATATAGAGGCGACATTACTCTGTGTGTGGATTCTGTTGTTGTAGACATATTTTACGAACTATTTTACTTTACTCCCCCACTTCACCCATTCATTCCAATTCTACTTAGTCATTGCTTTATATTATAAGGTCCATAATAGAATTTTCTGTCTATTTAGGAAAAAAATATAATATTATTATATAATATTAGCATATATAAGGGCGATAGATGTGTTTCAGGAGCAGCCATATTTGGTAAAATCCTCATTTTATATGCATGAACAGCCATAGATTTAATGTATATAGCCATAAATTTAATATTTAATATATATTTGAATGTCTATATAGCAATACCATTATGTTTGGCATGTCGTTGTCGTGTGTCTCTACTTTTTTCCATATCCTGGTCTTTTTATGTTATGGGATTGTAGTAGTAGTAGTGCAGTGTGTGTGCATATTGAGTACGTAACGTCCTATAAAAACTCGGGTGATAGAAAATAGAAAAAGAGGACCTCCTCCCCATTGCCCGACTATTTTATGGCAAAGAAGCGAATAGATTTAACTGGATGTCAAATAACTAATGTTCCATCCATTCTCCCTTCTCTTCCATTGAATTACATGTGTGCCTAGGAGCTGAGTGTGCTATACAATCCCGAAAAGTGGATTTTTTCTCTCTCTCTCTGCCTGCATCGCAATCGCACAAAGGACGAGGACGAGAACTCGTGTAATAATAAGTAGGAAGAAGGGTGATCTGTGAGCAGTCTGCTGCTACAGATGAGAGAAGAGATGACGGAATATTATGGCCACTGTTACTTTCCTACCTACTACTGCGATCTGTTTTGTTGTCTATAAGCATTTGTGTGTCTCTCCAATTCTATACAGTAGTAGTGGCAATACATACATAGTCAATTATTATACACAAGTCTATAGCTCTTATACTTCTGTTCACTGAGTTAAAGCGAAGGAAGAGGACGGAGAGAGAGAGAGAGGAAAGCAGGTGATGAATACTAGAACGAATTTTTATTTGGGTAAAAATCATACATAACGATTACGGAGACTAAAAAGGAGGAAAAAGCTCTACAAAATTTCAACCTTAGCTCACTCGAAAACTTTGTCAACTGAGCACAAGCACAATAATGTCCTTCTCTCAATCCAAGTTAAGCGTATGGACTGATTTTCCGTTGAGCCTTTGCAAGTGGCTGCCTGGGCACGCTTGCTCTTCCTTACTCACTTTTACTTTACTCCTCGCCTTGGAATCCTCTGACAAGGACACAAAATTAAATAAATACGACGCACTAAACTTTGTTTGCTTTCCTTCCTTTATTTTGTCTATGCACATCTGTACTTTTCAGAAAAAATACCTCATAGCCCCATTTCAAAATCCCTAAACTACCCAAAAACACACAGAATCTTAACGTTCTACCTCCTCTCCTTTAATGCAAAACAGTTTTAAAGCAACTGATTTACAATAAATTTCATTTCAACCATCCTCCTTTAAAATATTTAAACAATCTAAACAAATTCATGATTAGTTTATGTCTATATTCATAATAGAAAATTCGTAATTTGTATGCATTGATTAGATAAAGACGATACCTACGAGCTTTTTATCTGAAATAATTTTTTAGATTCCAACTATTTATCTTTTGTAATTACGCCATCAAAGGAACTATTATTTACTGGAATAATATCATATGCAACTAAAACAGATAATTGTGCGTTTTGCAAGTAAAAGGGCATAATTCTTGTGGCAAAATATGTTGATGTTTTATGGAGTGCTTTTTAGTGAGTGCACAGTGCACTTGACTTATTTATCATGCCCACTGCACATAATGATTGTAAAAAAACAGGTAAAAATATGGTATTGGTTCGGTTCCCTCTAATTGTATGCTATTAGGAGTGGTTGTAAAAAATGTAAGGGATGAGGCTATTAGTCGGAAGTGGGGAAATAGAGGTCATAAAAAGAGGAGTGTGCTTAAAGAATCGATCATCGAACGAAGTAATCTTGATAGGATAGAGTGATCCGCCCTTTAGCAATTCCTCACACACTTCCGACACGCGAATGAACAAAAAATACAAGTCGGCTTTAGCTCTCTGTTCTGTTGTTATAAATAACCCGACGGCTCTCGTCTCCTCGACTCAAGTCAAGCCTCGACTAAAAAGGTGTGTGATTGAATTACAGATCACGAGAGTATTACACCATCAAATCCCTACCACACACAACAGAGAACAGTCGTTATCTAATATCTTATTATCCCTGCGTTTTCTATAAATGTGCGAGAGCATGTCTATTATTCTATACAAATCTATTAACCAGGCAGAGAGAGAGTCTACATTCTCCACATTATATTTGTTATTATAAAGCCGAGGAAAATTGAGTGACAACACACACACACACACACAGACACAGGAGCCTTTTTAAGGCCTGCTTCTTCCAAACCTTCATAGAAACTCCACATCCCTAAATATAGGGATCTAGCATTCTACATTACCATTACTTCTGCTATTTACAAACAAGAAAACGGACACCATTTTGTTCCTATTAGCCAGAAGACCCTACTACACACACACACACACCGCAATAAGCAAGACTACCTCAACATAAACTACCTTGTCTTTCAAAGAAAACGTTCAATCCATGAAAAATACATTCTATATATGCTATATATATAGATATATACATCATAGAATCCGAAATATCAAAGTCTAATGACATTCGTATCTGTTAATAGCGTAAAACTCAGGAAAAGCAGAGTTGAATGTTCGATGCATGAACAAACAAATCGTCGAGAGATTGGGATTAGCCACTTTTTTGTTGGATTTTTCTCAAATAAAAAGAGACTGAATGAACTGAAGGGTACTCACACAGTCTACCGCTACTCATCTTACCAAAAAGATCTTCTCTGGATTGCCTCTCTCTCTTTCTCTAAACAGCATATATCAACGAGCTTTGCTTACTCTTAGGTAGTAGTAGGGACTATTGTGTCCTCATTGTATAAATCTGTGTGTACGCAAAAGCTAATCTTTTCCATTCCTTTATTCCCCAAAAACTCTGAATGCAGTTGCACACAGGGACATGTTTTATTCAGCTATTTTAGGACAACCAGCTAAAACATAATATCCATATACTGCCACATTGGGTTTTTGGGAGAGAAGACAAAAAATCAGACCACATGCATATAAATACATAAATAGTGCTATAGATATCTTAGTTATATGACTATAGTAGTAATATTATAATTGCGTAATGTAAAATGTTAAGGTATATAAAGAATCCCGGATTACTTGGGGTTTCCTCTAAAGCATGACATCAATAAAAGAAGCCTACATATCAATGAATAGAAATGTAGTTAGAGCATTTGTAAAAAGAAGTGCCTGCCTAGGTAGATATAGAAGGGAGAATGTCATATTTAGTTACCTTAAATGCCAAAAGCCCTTCTTTACTTTACATCCTAACTACTTAGCCAGGATACACACACTTGTGCACTAAACGGTTAAGCTAGCTAATAAAAATGTTAGCTGAGTGCATGAGACTTTTGGGTCACATCAATGAGCAACAATGAATAAAACGAGTGTGTTGTATTTTTAACGCGTGTGAGGCAGACGAATGATAAAACGATTAGCCTTCACACTTTTTTACTTGCATTTTTTCTCTAAAAAGCCATACGATATGATTATACGTATCCATAACTTGAGCCCCCTGTCTTTTTTACTTTCTACTTCAACTTTGCATGTCAACAATAGACTAATAACAGAGTCCTTTTTAGTCGTGTGTCGTTTTTTACACCCGTAAATAATTGAACATCCTTTTTTATACACTTGTACATTCCTTTTCTTTGCCAATTACATAATAATATCTCTATATTTACTGCTGTACCTGTTCACACAACCAAATATCAATAGATTCAAACTGTCAAGTGGATAGGGAAATACGTAAAGTAAAAAATAATGGTGAAAACCTGCTACTTGGATCTGAAGTCATAAAGTCAACACAGTTTTCAGGAAAACTGATAATAATTTCAATGCAGTTTACTACAGAATTTATACAATTTTCACTAAGAAGTTCGAAAACGTAAAAAGAAAATTGACAATATGTATGGAACTAAACTATACCCTTCTCCTTTCAATTGCTATCTTTTCTAATGAAAATGGCGCTTTTATTCAGTGGAAAATTGAAGCTGTTTGGTAGGTTATTTATTTTCTACGCGTATTTAAAATTCGTGACAAGGAAAGGAGTCAGCAGTTTTATTTAATTTAGAGTTTATTACCTGTTACTGAGGATTATCGGCTGAAAATGAAGATCTGGTTCAGTACTAATCGAGGGCAGGTGAGAAAATCACTTTGTAGTAAGTTATGAAGTGAAGGAGTATCTTTGGAAATTGTTTGATTTTCTCAAGTTGTTGTACAGGTAAGTTGAGAATCAATTAATTTGCTGTTGCTGTCTTTTGCTGAAGTACTGGAGTGAATCTGGAGTGACTGGAGTTTGGAGTCTGGAGTGACTGGAAGGCAAATGAGATTGAGTGGTGAAGGCTAAGATTATGTTATTATTAGGAAAGTTCTATCTCGTAGTAAAAGTCAATTAGGAAAACACAGATTCGTGGAAATTCCAAACTGGACATGTGCTGTTCAATGGCAGTGTGATGGATTTTTTGTTTCTTATTGTAGGTTCTTGGACTTTTGAATGAGAAAACGAGATTAGTAGAAGCTCTTCGACTGGCTGCAGTTAGTTTTGGCAGTAGCAAGTTGCAGAATTTCTTCAGTAGGCTACGAGAAGAATAGTCAAGTAAAAATAAGAGCAGTAGTAATTGGATGTTCCCAATCCAGGTGAGTATATATAACGATGCGAAGATATAATTTATCTTTTCAGTGTCTGTCTGAGTGAATTTCCAGACACTTTGAGAGTGAAGCAAAGAGAGAAAAGGCACGGATAATGCGACTCTTGTTTTTTGCTTGATTTGCCTAATTACAAGTGCATTTAACTCTTGTTTCTTATATTGTTTATCTTGTTGTTAGAGAAAAATAAGGTGTATATACTTTATAGTTTTGGTGCATTTCGTTGCATAACTCACTTAAAGAAAAGATATGGAGCAGTCTGCCTTTGTGGCTAATAATATTATTAAGTCAGGAGATAGATAAATTGCTTCCTTGAACATACGAAGAGAGTAATTGTAAGTACAGTAGTTAACTTAAGTGAAGTAATCAGTCAAGTGATGCGTGCAGTGAAATGCAAACACAGACGTCTTCTTCTTCTTCTTCCTTCAAGTATATATAGAGAGAGAGAAGACGATGACAAGTGCACGTTGATTCGGCAAATGAATCTTCTCTTGGTTAATCACTAATTAGTTTAGTCTTGTTTTCAGTCTTCTAATTGGAAATTACTAATACAAATTAAGGCAGTTTGCGTCAGACTGAGAAGAATGAATAGATTTGTATGCTAACTTCCCTGAGAGCACAAAAAATTCAAGCACTTAAGTAGAAAAATACAAATGCAATCTTTCTGTGTTCACGAAATAATGAGGATATTATTATTTTATCTCTCAGAGTCAAATTAGGGCTATTCAGTATAGTAGATACGTAGGTAGGTGGCTATTTGTATAAAAAGTATTCACTTTGCTCAATCTTTCTGTTCCTTTTCTGATAAGAGTAATAGGTGAGTGAAGGCTCTTGTGTTTCCTTCCTGTCCAGACGATAAGCTTGAACTGAAATGAACTGAGTCACCGACTGGATAGACTGGAGCAATCAAACTGCCTCTCTTCTCTGCCTCAACACGGAATGTTCCTCTCTCCGTACTCAACAACCGTTCGTTCTAGCTCTGCAGGACAGTTAACTTTTCTGAGCCATACGTGGACAGCAGCGATCTTTCAGGGGCCTACACTACAATAGCACTATGTATAAGGAATACAAACAGGACCCTGCCCTGTTCTCCTCCACTTTAAACTCTCTTCTTCTGCTATAACAATTAGACAACCAAGCAACCCAACTGACTGAGTAATTCAACTCCCTTTACACACTACTCACTTATTATGGCTCACAATTACAATTTACAATATACACATTTTTTCTACATTATATTATGACTCGATTGATATTATATTATATATATATATGTGTTTTTAAATGAATGCATTATTATTGGTGCTTGTAGTGCTACTCATTCATATAGTCTATTACAGCCGATGTATCCTTCCAAATAACTACGCTATCCAACGCTCTGTCAGATAGAGATATATTAAAGTCCGGG
>JAAAYG020046809.1:0-11970 GCA_009936455.2 Tomocerus minor
AAATAACTCGTTACTTTTTCCGTTAACAAATTAAAATTAACATAACTTAATCTAATCTATCCAGTGATCGACAACATGTAGTATTTGCCAAATTTTCTCGAATTAGAAACTCAGTAAATTTAATAGCGTTATTTATTAACGCCATATTGAAGTATATGGCGTTAATTGAAAGAAAGTCACAAAGTTTTTCGGTTTATTGGGGCTTGACCCTTATGATACATTTAGATGTGGCATACTTTGAACAATTAAAAATGCTTTTAACCTTCAAATATATTTCTCTTATAATTGTGAATAATGTGCGATATACTAGTAACCTTTTTTTCCACAAGAGCTCTAGAATTAAAACTACAGCCGCCATAGACAATAAATAGCCAGCCAAATAAAACAAAGTGTGAATTTTCATGCTAAGATTTATACGCACAGGTCTGGATTCTTCGAATTTTACTTTGCTGACTATTTTATTTATACCAAGGTCTTCCCAATATGAGCTGTGATCCTCCCACATGTCCAGAAATCCACCTTGGGTCAGTTGTAATAGATAGGCCGCATACGAATGCCTAAGGGAATATAGGAACACCCAAGACACTGGATGTTCCTTAAAACTTTCTTTCGTCACCATGCACGTCGCATTAGGTAACTCTCTGGGCAATGTTATGTGTAAATAATTGAGTATACCACTTTGGTATTGTATATCAATCAATTTAAGCTCAGTTTTTCCAAAAAGTTTTTTTGCAACCTCCGAGCGATTATTTCCCCATACTGCAGCCACATCTTCTATTGTTAAATCAATATTGTAAATGCTGGAATTATCTCCACCAATCAGTTTGGAATCCTCCCAGGAGACAGGATAACGTATTATAGGTGAAATTGCTTCATCTTTAATTCGCAGTATTTTATAACCATTTTTGATCAATTCTTGTAAATTTGTCAATCTTTGTTTCTCGGGCGGTGCTATGACTTCGCTGGTAAAGTAAGATTCATAATAAAATTTTATTATAAACGATAATATCACTGCCAAAAGACAAAACATATTTTGATTCTGTATTAAAGGTGACTGGCCCAATGAAACGGCAGCTGTTGACATAACTATCAATTCTACTCGTTCATAAATGCCAATTCCAAATCGACTGACAGGTTTAATAGTGGTCATAGAAAATGCACAAACAAGAAGAGCAAATGTCAAAATCCAACAATAAATATCGAAAGTGTTTTGGATCCAAACCGTTAAAGATACGTCAATATACCAGGATTTGGACTCGCAATAAACAGGGATTAGTTTGTCGTATTTTGTAATGCGTATTTCTTCATACCAGTCTGGAGAATAGACATCATGGTAAAAACTTGCAGTAATAATATGCGAAGAAGCTGGTAGTTTTGTTAGATTATTATACTGGTCAATATTTTGACTATACACAGCGGAGAAATTAAATTTCTTCGCCAATGTTTCTACAACAACATGTTGGTATAAACATTCACGTTCGTTGTCTACTAAATTGTATGTTGGTTCGATACAATACCTTCGACTATGGTAATCTGTCGGTTCAAAACGACTGTCAAACACGGCAGCGCCTTGACCATGGAGATTTCCGTTGACGTCCCTCCATATTTTCTTCCATTCATTTTCAGCTACGTCAGCGCCAATTTGTAGCCACCTGTCCTTTTCATTGTAAAGTTGAAGGGAAGAAATTACATATTTATTTTCCTTTTTAAAGAAAATGAAAAACAGATAAGCAACTGATTGATAAAAATATCCTTCTGAATGCAGCCAGTTGATATGTTTGCGGTACTTCTGGTTGCTGAAAACTAATAGAAAGACAGAAGTTTGACGATTAACCTCGTGCCCAAAATAATCCCAAAAAAATATAAATCTTTCGTCTGGATCTGTGAGTATATTGACACTGCATAGGTTCCTTGACAAAAATTTATCGCTAATATTTATATAAGATTCGCGAGTTTCAGAGTCTGAAATCCTCCACGGTTGTCCATTTTGATTAGCCGAAACAAAACGTTCGAACAACTTAGAATTTCTAAATGCTACCAAATCAAAATCGCAATTACTGAAGAACGAAAGGTTTTTAGCTGAAACTGCTCTCGGTAAAATAATGCAAAAGATCAAAGCCAAAGTTGAGTGACGAAAACAATTATTAAAAACGACCATTATTAACTTGAGCACAAATAATGAACTCTGACAAAAAATATATGAGAGTAGCTCATGTGATTAATAAAATTGGATAATTACTACTGACAGAACAACTGCCTAAAAGTATAGCGCTTAACAAGGTTTGCCTGTAGTGTTAAAGTGTTCTTGAAAAAAAAGTTGATACTGAAAAAAAGTTGCCAGATGAGCCCAAATAATACTTTATTTTGTATTGTCCACAAGTTTCGAAGGAATTATCTCAATCTGTTCCCTTTTTTTAAATGGTTGAAAATCAGGTACACACTCTCAAAAGAACAGAGTTACAGATACGGATATACAAAAACAGTTGTCAATGATCACGATTTTCTGAACATTCTTTGAATATTATGAAATTTGAGCAGGCACACCAAACTTTTGTGCAATAAAACTGAAGGCAAAAATTTTATTTTGAAAAATATTACGTAACGAAAATTATTCTGTCAATATGGTTTGAACAATGAGAACAGATCATTTTTTGATATCAACTGGATATCTTTTATAAAGATCTTTTGTATTTATATACAAATATTTTCCATTGCAGAATGGTATGCTACGGCTTAAAACTGAAATTAAAACAAATTACTTGGACGCTTTTAACTAGTATGTACAAGTATTCATGTTATTAAGGTGACATGGATTCAAAATTTATGGGCATTTACAGTGCACTTTATTTTAAAATTTTAAAGGGGATGTAATCTTCATGACTAAATTTCCTTTTTTACAACTATAATTTAGTAGGTACTTGAAATTTGCAAGTATATTGTTAACACATTAACCTGCTGACACATTTATTCAACAGGGTACCGCAACCTATTGGTCACATTACAAATTCTCGAACTAGTCAACTTTTATGGATGGAGTCAACGTGGGTAAAAGGGTCGTTAATTTGTTCACGTTTTAAATCATTGAAAATGAGTAGACAATGACCAATCCATTTTTGGTAAACATGAACAGCAGTTTCCCAGAGTGAATTTTTTTAGCTTTAAAATTTAAATCCTGCTAATATTGATAAAAATAATACTTGCATCAAATGTTTGTGAAGAAAGATATAAACTATACAGGCTTACATTTGAATTACTAAATTACGAATAATTTGTGCCACAACAATTTTGTGTCGTTAATTTTATTAAAAACATTATGGGCGAAATCCTTCATATGCAAATGTTGCAATGGCCTTGTGTCAAAATACAATATAACAAGAAACTATTTCTAGGCTAATTGCAAAATGTAGTCGTTCTACTTTTAGCATTCTCATTAAAAATTTATTTAATTTCAAATGCTCTTGCCCTTACTAAAAGTTTGAAGTTTCTATTAAAACCGTACTTAGAATCGTATAAGTATAACGATATTTCATTGACCTGCCAACACATTTATTCACCAATCATATAATCATTGAATAACGCTGAATCGGCGGCGTCAGCTAGTGAAATTATAGAATTTGACCTAAATTTTTGGATCTAGGAGATGTGGTATAATAGCGGGCCAATCAAATAGCCGCGCGTGCACAGCAAAGACCTGTGATAAACGAGCATAGCCAAAATAATTTCACATTAAATTGGTCGTTCTCTGCTCCTTAACATATGTACATTATGAAACAAAATCATGTTTGCGGTTGACATCACGCACGCTCACAAATATCTATTGCGTAACTACATATGTACATACTCATAGAAAACGCCGATTATATATGACTAGATGATTAAGCCCTCTCCGAAATAGAAAATCTCGTTTTGGAAAGTTAAAATAATATTATTAAAATGTTCATGTGCTCGTAATGCCAGTCTCAGTTCTTTGATTTTCTGAGTTGAATATTTTGACCCCTGTAGATAGAACTAGGGTCACATAGACAAGTTGGACTTCCACCATTGGAAATGTCTTGTCAATACCTGTCAATTTCTTTTGATACCTACCCATCTGTCCGGGGAGTGTCAGGAAAAGCCATCTCTCAAAACAAAATTTTAACCCCTTTGAAGTTAAATATTTTCGGAAAGGGCAGGAACGAACAATATATAATTGCACCAGTGCCCTCATATACGTTGACAATTATCCGTCGGTCGTTTGGATGGATGAAGTAGGACTTAAAGCAATGCAAACTTTACTTTGACATTAAAGTAATTAGTTTCGAATTACCTGAAAATAAAAAAGAATAAAGGCTGTTTGTAAAAAAAGTAATGCACTAAATAACAATTAATTTTGTTCAACCATCTCAGTTAAATTCTAAAGCAAAACTGAACTCCTGGAATATTATCATCACAGTTTTGTATGCCATTGATCATTCCCGTACAATACTATTCAATTTCGATCAACTAAATTTCAAGTATTATACACAGTGCCTTGGTATCAATTTTAAGATAAAGAAACAATGACCAAGTTTCAGGCGTGCCGCAGTTTGGGGCACACCAACATTGCAGTATTACCAGCATTGTAAAAGTCTCATAAATAAGATTATTGGGTATAGATCCATCAATTATAGTACATTTCCACAACAATGGTTATTATTTATTATTTAATACTGAGGACATAAAATTTGGTTTATATGCGTCCTTATAAAGAAATGGCTTATGGGAAGCTTCATTGTTACACACTAATAAAGATAAATTTAAACGTGTCTTAAAATAACTTTTTTGATCAAAGTGATTTAATCTCTCCAAACTGAAGGATTCCGAAAAACACTCCTACGATTCTGAAAACGCATATGGTCATTTCAATATGACGGGTCCATGAATATGGTATATGCAGTTTAATTGCTTATGTTGCTGGTTATAGTAATTTACTGTATCTGTAGGGCCACTTCATTTTCGAAGCATTCAATAAAATAAAATAATTATTTGATGCTAGGAATTAATGCTTATAAATCACATTTATTTTAGTATACAATATTTACTGTTGGTGCCATAGCATTTATTTTTTATATGTAAGCCAGTAACCTAATATCCATCAAATGGATTACATAAGATAACGGAATATGAAATAAAATGTTTTAGGTAATGTTCCGTTAAGTATTTTACTTGGTATCACGTTCGTTCTTCACTGGTTTAAAGTGTAAATGCTTTGCAAATTTCAACAACTTTTAATTAGCAAAAGATTCAGTAGGTCAAAAAAACCTGCGTTTTAACTGAATTTTTAAATATAATTAATGTTGGGGCTTTTCATACTGTTGTCCCTGTAACATTATAATATACTGTGTGTGTAATTGCAAGCGCAAAGAACATTTCTTTGTTTTAATTGTCAAAACGAATGGATTTTCACTACAACGTATTTGTGTGTAAAATGTAGTGAATCTCGGCTGAGTCAGCCATTAGCTTCTCAAACTTCGTGCGAGCAATGTATTTTCCAGAGAATAATGCTAGTATGGTGCTATAGGGTATTGATTTACTCTATGGAAGCAGGTGTAGTTTTATTTACTCTGCATAATTTTAAACACAATTTGCGACACTTTAAATTGTATGATACTAAATCAAAAATTTTTGTTTGCAATATTTTTATATTTCTCTATACTGTCTCTATATTGTAATTATTTATTTTTTAAGAAGCCGTGTTATAGATATAGATTTAAAGCTCAAGAAAGCAATTTAGGCTTTGGAAATTCCCAGATTATTACTTGGCTATCAATTCCTTACCCCTGCATAATATTTTATTTTTCATATTTGATTGACATCCGTCTGCACAACATTTATAGTATTTTAAATCTGAAAATTTATAGTATTTTAAATCTTAAAATTTATAGTATTTTAAATTTGTGAGTCACAAGAATATAGCGTTAATTTTTAAAAACTTCAGAAAGGGTTTCTATTGGGGTTTTACCCTTATGATACATTTAGATGGGGCATTCTTTGAACAGTTACGAATACTTTTAACTTTCAAATACATCTCCTTTATAATTGTTAAGAAAGTTGGATATACTAGTAACCTTCGTTTCCACCAGACCTCTAGAATTAAAACTACAGCCGCCATAGACAATAAATAGCCAGCTAAATAAAACAAAGTGTGAATTTTCATGCCGAGATTTATACGCACAGGTCTGGATTCTTCGAATTGTATTTTGCTGATTATTTTATTTATACGACTATGTGCCGTAAATAAGCTGTGATCGTCCCAGATGTCCAAAAATCCTCCTTCCGTCAGTTGTAGAAGAAAGGTCGTATACGAATACCTAAGAGAATGCTGGAATATCCAGGCCAATGGATATTCCTGAAAACTTTCTTTCGTCTCCATGCATATCGCATTAGGCATCACTTTGGGCAGTGTTATTTATAAATAATTCAGTAGTGCACTTTGAGGTATTAATTCAATCAATTTAAGCTCAGTTTTTTCAAAAATTTTTTGCCGAGCCTCCATGTATTTTCCCCATTGTGCAGCCACCTCTTCTATTGTTAAATCAACAATGTAAATGCTGGAATTATCTCCGCCAATCAGTTTATATTTCTCCCAGAAGGCAGGTTGGTGTATTATAATCATACGCATTCCATCACTGACTGCCAGTACTTTATAATCATTTGTGATCAATTCTTGTAAATTTGTGAATTTTCTTTTCTCAGACGGTGCTATGACTTCGCTGGTGAAGTAAGATTCATAATAAAATTTTATCATAAACGATAATACCACTGCCAAAAGACAAAAAATATTTTGATTTTGTATTAAAGGTGACTGGCCCAATGAAGTGGCAGCAGTGGATATAATTATCCTTTCTACTCGTTCATAATTTACTAATCGACTGACAGGATTAATAGTGGCCAGGAAAAAAGCACAAATCAGAAAAGTAAATGTCAAAATCCAGCAATAGATATCGAACGTGTTATGGATCCAAATAGTCAAAGGGACGTCAATATACCAGGATTTAGATTCGCAATAAACAGGAATCATTATGTCGTATTTTGTGATAGGTATTTCTTCGTACTCGGCGTTAGAATATATACTATCGTGAAAACCTTCGGTATGAATAAACGAGTAGTCTGTTAGTTCTGTTTGATTAAAGTATTGACTCATATTTCCAGTGTACACAGCGGAGAAATTAAATTTTTCAGCCAATGTTTCAACAACAACATGTTGATATAAACAGTGACGTTCGTTGGATACTAAATTGTATGTTGGTTCAATACAATATCTTCGGCTATGGTAATCTGTCGTTTCAAGATCAAAAACGGCAACGCCTTGGCCATGAAGATTTCCATTGACTCCCTTCCACATTTTCTTCCATTCATTTTCAGCTACATCTGCGCCAATTTCTAGCCACCAGTCCATTTCATTGTAAAGTTGAAGAAAAGAAATTACGTATTCATTTTCCTTTTTAAAGTTGATGAAAAACAAATTAGCTACTGATTCTTGTGTAAAACACCCGTCAAAGTACAATCCTTCGATTTGTTTGTGGTACTCCTGGTTGCTGAAAACTAATATAAAGACAGAATTTCGATGACTAATCTCGCTACCAAAATATTCCCTAAAATATGTAAATCCATCGTCTGGTTCTGTAAGTATATTGACACTGCAAAGATTCCTTGACAGAATTTTATTGCTACTATTTAAATAAGATCCGCGAGTTTCCGAGTCTGAAATAATCCACGGTTGTCCATTTTGATTAGCCAAAACCAAAAGTTCGAACAACATAGAATTTTTAAATGCTACAAAATCAAAGTCACAATTACTAAAGAATGAAAGGTTTTTAAATGAATCCGCACTTGGTAAAATTATGTAAAAGGCCAAAGTCAAAATTGGCTCACGAAAGGAATTATTGATGAAGATCATGATTAACTTGATCACAAGTAATTAAGTCTGACAAAAATATATAAAAGTAGCTCATGTGATTAATATAATTATGGAATTAATTCGGACAGAACATAGGCCTACAAGTACAGCCCTTAACAACTTTTGCCTGTGTTATTAAATGGGTAGGATTTAAAGGCCATGGTTTTTGAATGAATCCGTCATGGAATGGGGGAATTACAAGAGCGGATTGATTCGTCATGGAACTGATTATTGCTTACTGGCTGAAAGTACATGGGAAATATTATTGTGTAGGTTTGTTTGGTTTGGAATT
The DNA here is from genome assembly GCA_009936455.2 of Tomocerus minor. NCBI lineage: Eukaryota > Metazoa > Arthropoda > Collembola > Entomobryomorpha > Tomoceridae > Tomocerus > Tomocerus minor. The sequence goes on from JAAAYG020046809.1 coordinate 8,211, forward strand.
GTTTAGGATAGGTTGAATTCCTCATGGGTTGATGCTGTGTGTAAAAAATAGAAGCAAATGTGGGAAGTTAAAATGCATAGACAGAGTAGGCATGCTTGTGTAAAAGTACCGTATACTACTAAAATGCATGTAGATGCTACTGTTTAAATACTTTTTGTAATGTATGATATTTTGTGTTATGGTTATATTATTTTGATATTTTGTGTTATGGTTATATTATTGTTATATTTATGAAAATAACAGATATAGGGCTTTTTATTAATCGTCAAATGCAAGCAGTACAGATCAGAAACTTCAACTAATTAATAATGAATAGAGCACAGTATTTATCCACATTAATCTAGGTTAAGTTATGCATACAATTTAGGTTGGCACGGACGGGAAATGCTGACACTTGATTATAGAATAAAAACAAGCAAACTATTTGTGTCACAATTTGTAACACTCCCATTACTAGATTCTGAGCTTGTCCCTAAGCTCGACTAATTATAATGATACAATCAAATTTTAAAATGTTGTTACAATAATACCAAACTAATTATTATTTTAGATTTTAATACATCTGATTTTTCCAATTTATATAGAGATGTAATAAGTACAGTAACTGATAGCACACATTTAGAGTACACATTAAACATTACATTTTTTGCTGACTCAGCGCATCTCGAAAAAGAATAAACAATCTCGCTTTTAGCCACACGATAAACTATTTTCTGAGTTGCATAAAGACAGTTTAAATGTTATATAGATAGGATAATTACATTCAATGAATACCAAATTACATAAATTCACAAGTTCTTTTTTTTTTCACATCTGGCAAAACAACAGCAATTTCAATTTAAGAGCAATGACTACTCAAAATCTAACATTTTCATTAATGACAGTAGTTCTTACAGAATTTTCATTACTTGTACATTACTGAGACTGAATCTCATTACAAAACGAATTCATAAACAAGAAACATTATATAAGACTGAGCATATCAGTACCTGAACTTCCTGATTTACGGCTTTTAGTCCGAATTACGGCTTTTTCTTTTCTCTGTTGTCCGACTTACGGAATCACCGGTTTACAGCTTATTGTAACAGGTCTGATAGTCCAGTTCACCAGCCAACATACGTTCGTTTTCCTTAAGATGTACTGCTGCCAAGAATGATGAACTCGTGAATTGTCCTGAAATCTGTACTTAGTGCTATTTGCAGGACCACTGGAATTGCAATTGTTGGATACCTGTGAATGTTTCCTAATCCCAGAATTTAGAAACATTTCTAGAATCTGAGTTAGGTAATTACGGTAGAAGCCTTAAAATTCTAACTACCGGAGTTGAAGATCTGTCTGTCTGCTTGCCCGATTTTTGGGAGAGACTGAATTTTATTTAAAAGGGATTATGACTGTTTATTTGGAGATAAACAATCAGGATCAATCCCGGGTTTAGCTGCACCAATGTTATATTTGTACGGGTTAGCTATGTTTGACCTGGTAATAATTCAAGGAATTCGGTGTTTGGGCTAAAACTGATTTATTCAGGAGAGAGCAAATACGAACTCGAATACAGAAATTTGACTAACTAGACTAAGGGTCAGTACATGGGTATTTATAAATTTTTACATGGCATAGAATATCAGGCCGGCATTTCCGACCTCAAGCACTTAGATTCTAGGACTACTAATAAACTTGCATACCGACAATAACATCACCTAAAGTACCTACATGGCACAAATAACATCATAAAATAAGAAGCTCTCTGACATGAATAACATCATAAAATAAGAAGCTCTCTGACATGAATAACATCATAAAATAAGAACGGAACTTATGACTTAAATTCTAGAAAACCTTGGATACGTAATACGCCCAAATTTAGATTGGGATAAGTCCCTTTATCCTACTTACATTCAAATATACTTATGCCCTTTTTATATAAGCGTTAATAAAAATACAGCACAATACAACTAAATTTTGTACTTTTTTTTTTGTGTTTTTCTTTCTAGACTATTTATTTTAACTCATATTACTACTACTAAGGAACAGCCCAGGTGTTTGCATAGTGCGAGGCTTAGGCGCCCCATGATTATTCATAGTTCTTATATAATTTCTAACTTACATACTAGGTACTAACCTACTTACTAACTATACCTTACTTTACTTGATTAACCATTATTATTCAAATTATAATTTATTTTCATCTAATACATAGAATCTTACTGCGAAATAAAATGTAAAGTGTAGGCTAGGCTGTTCTGTGTTATGTTATTTAAATGTGTGGATGGGAATGTCGTTGGCCGGTCGTCGGTTACAGCTCCTCGGTGTCAAGTTCGGACTGTGTGTTTACATGCCGAGTAAGCATGTTTTCCGCTGCGACTTCACGTATGATCTGCATACCAGTAGCACGGTTATTTCGACGGGCCGGACGCTTTACCCATGCTGCTTTAAGTCTAAAACATACATAAATCATAACGCAAATAATCATAAAGACATTTACAAAAAGCATTGTTATAAAAACAAAATGAAATAAATTGGTTCCCATATCCTCGGTTGGGTTCCCTCGAACGACAGGAAGTTGATTGGCGGCTAGGATATAGGCGGGGCTTCTCCACATCTTCAGGTATAGATAGCCTAATAAACCAGAAAGCACCAGAGTCCACAAGAAAGAAAATGTGGGAAGATAGGACATTACCGATTGATGCATTAAATGCGGAATTCTTATTTTTTCTAGTAGACTCATCTCGGGTATGGTCAGGTTTATGGCCGGGAGCTCGTACACCCATTCTTCATTCAAAACTTGTGTGATATTCGCATATGGATGTGTCGAGTGCTGGGATTTAATGTCTACGAGAAGGCTGTCCAATTTTGCCCAAGCTGCTGGAAGTATATGGTGTATCCGCGGGGTTGTGGCTCCTCCAGCTGGACACGGGAAAGGTGGCTTAATTATTTGTCTACCTTCACCTTGTAGAGTACAGTGGCAGGGTAGATGGATCTCCACGCTTCCAATTTTGATGTCTTCTGCGATCGTCTCCTTGGTGATTACGCCGCGATTGTTGCAAATGATGTGAGTTCCTTGGGGTGGGGAAGTGATTACAAAGGTAAAAGCATCTACTTGAGTGATGAGAAGATCTGAAGTCGGCGAACATTCCAGGGTGCATGCTGTGTTGAGATCTTCGATGGTATTTCTTGCGAACAACTTTCGTGGGCAAGCGGGTCCACGCAGAGGATCAGCCAGGAACTGCGATACGTAGCACATTCCACTTGACGGCTGGCAGTCGTGTAGTTGGGAACCGGAAATCGGGATCACTGTGGCTGGATTTGTTGCCACGTATGTAGTCTCCATTCGTACTAAACAGGTTGACCCGTGCCAACGAAAGGGAACGGGCAACAGCTGAAACAATTGCCAATTAGTGTTTTCTTGTATCGGAATATTGATTTTAACAAGGACTTGCCCTTTTGAGAATAAACAATTCACTATGGGTATTCTGAAATATCGCGTAACTTCTGTGCTGGGGATAGCCAGGCGGTATCCATGAGATTTTGCTGTTTTCTCGAGTTGCTGCAGATCCAACATCATTTCTGTACTATTAATAATGCTTAAAGGGATTAAGTTGGCCCTGCAGTGTTGCAGTGCCTCAGAGTACCTAACAGTCTCGGTGAGCCAATGTATATAAAATAAGGTTTGCATAATTAGAAGCGAATTTCTATTGGAGTGTCCTTCGAGATGCTCTATGTCCTCTTGAGTTCTGACACTTAACTTAACTTGTACTTGAGA
>JAAAYG020046820.1:0-11967 GCA_009936455.2 Tomocerus minor
ATAATATTGATCGCCATGGACGTTTAGAATGTTCCATCACAAAGTTACGATCCAATACTGCTAACTTTCATCTTCGTTTCGGAGATATAACTGTCTTTTTGATAATATTTGCAATATTTTTCAAAAAAATAGTTGCATTACAGAAACAGAGATGAAAGTTAGCAATAATAGATCGTAACTTTGTGAGAGAACATTCTACAAATCCGTGGAGATCAATATTATCTTTCTATTTCAACAACTGTAGGAGAAATAAAATTTCTTCCAAAAAAGATCAGAGGAATTATGATAGTCAACATAAGGATTGTGGTCTTAAAAGGCCCTTCTTAAGGGTGCCGTGCACAGTCGTCTATGCCATTGGGAAAACCTCCATGGAAATTTAAGAAATACTTACAAACACAGCTAAAAATCATATATTATTATGTCATACTTTTTTGGGAAAAATTATATTTCTCATAGAGTTGTTGATGTAGAAAGACATTGATCTCCACGGACCTGTGGAATGTTCCCCCACAATGCTCTTCAGCGTTATTGCTAACTTTCATCTCTGTTTCGGAAATATAAATGTCTTTTTGATACATTTTGCTATATTTTTCAAAAAACAGTTATATCTCCGAAACAGAGCTAAAAGTTAGCAATAATGCTCTATAACATTGTGGGGGAATATTTCACAAGTCCGTGGAGATCAATAATGTCTTTTTACATCATCAAAGTATGACATATACATGCACATGTCTCATACTACATGGGAGATGTTATATAGCCCATTGAAAATACCTGCCCACCCGTGGCAACAAAGTAAACATTATTATATGTCAATAATATTATTGGTAATGTCATGCGAGCTTCATTTTGTGACCTATAGCTGTCTTTCATGAATATTTGTTAAATATCCACGAACGATCGAGATTTTCCTAATGGGAGGATTAGCGAAAAAGACAGACGGCTGTTTACAGCCCCCTTAATGCCAATGATATTTGAGTCATAGATACCTGTTTTGCAATTACATGATTACCCTCGTTTTTTACCGCACGTTTTGGCTTCGTAAAAAAAATTATTTCCTAAATTTTACATGGTACTTGTTTATAAATAATACAAAATTGTAAATATTGCGATTAAAAGGTCGAAATATTTAAATATATTTATTTATTGCTAAAATATTTACGTAAATATTTTTTTATTCAAAAAATATTTACGTAAATGTTACATTTCCTTTCGCAGTCAAATATTTAAAAACATTTAACAAAATATTTCATAGATGTTATACTGTATGCATGAAACGGCTATATCCAAAATCTCAGACGCCTAGTGATACTCTGAACACATATTTTTTTTATAAATATCCTACCTCTGCTAATAACCAATGTAGCTGTGAAAGCACAAATATATATAATAGGGTTTACATTACACCTTACACCCTGGCGTGTGCGTGTAAAAGATATTACTATCTATTATCTGGACAGAAAGGAACTCTGTTAACGATGAAGCTGTTTGTGGTGTGTGTGGTGTGTGGTTGATTGAGATACTCAAATCAGACATCAAGAGTAATAAACAAAAGGAATTAAAAGGAGGATAATTATTGCCTAGACAGCGTGAGTAGTAAGAGAAATCTGGATGAAGTAGCAAAACACACACTGCTTCACCCCCGCACTTTCTCCCAATGAACACTTACATTTATCTATGATTTCACAAAATTAAATAAAGGACTCTTACAACACATACTAGTACATAAATCTACCATAATGGGTGCTAAAATAAACAAATCAATTAATGCGATATCGTCGCGTGTTCAATGTATTTCTTTGAACATTTTCACGTGCCTCCATAGGCGTACAATAAGACAATAAATACTATTCATTACAATAGCATCATGTTTCAAATTGACAATGCATGACTGTCATTTTCTAATGTGAGACACTACTATAGCCAATTCTGGTGTATCTTATAGAAAATTCTGCTAAATTTTTACCAGCTCCTAATTACGAAATAATCTACAGCAATTAATGAGGCTGTCACAGAGAAATCTTACTTGGATACCCATCAGCTCCTATTGTCATACATGGCTAACATGACATTATCAAATAAACCATTACAATTTAAGGAGATAAGTAAGTATTAGAACAAGGAAGTGTTGAGACTCGAATTCCAAACTAGTGTGTAATAGTCACATACGCGTGTACCGCACCACTATGGCACACTGCCGCCTATCGTATACAGTACACATCAACTACTACAATTACAGAGCATGACATAAAATTCGACACTTTAAATGAAAATATAAAAATTGAACAAAGAAAGTATAATGTCATAATTAGAGGTATGTCGACTACGTCACTAGATGTAGAAACTTTAACATATAATGTATGCATGCTGTTTGATTATCTTGGAATTGAGTCTGCCCAAATAAGGGAAATAGAAACTGTATGCAAATATCCTTTGCTTGTCCGAGTGACTCTCTACAGTTTACTGGAAAGAAGAAAACTATTATTGAATAGTAGTAAATTAATAAGCCATCAATGGTACTATAATGTATTCATATCGCCAGACCTAACTGTAAAAGAGAGTTCACTCAGAAAAGCTAAACAGGCCAAACTAAGGGAGATTAGACTAGAACAACCTCATGCATACCTAAAAGATGATCGTATAATCATAGGCGGATATGATTTTAAAAGGCAATACCTATATCATGTATTATATGATTTTAAACAAAATAGAAGGGAAACCACCACAAATACCAATGTTTATGAAGATAAACAGAAAAGTACATTAGCATCAACAAACTCTGAACAAACAGCAAACAACCCGACAACATCCAAACATAACACTCCACTGGTTACATTCCAAAATCCACACGTAGGAAATAATAAAATAATGAGAAATTCAAATAGCAACAATAAGACAAATACAGTGAAAGATAAAACAACTACTCCACTAGGTAGACCATCAACAAATAAAGCACCCACGAATCTTAATGAACAGCCTGTATTGCGTTCACAACCCAGTCGCATTGTTAAACGAAACTGACTTAAAATAGGCCACCAAAATGTAAATTCAATACGAAACAAAACAACCTTTATTTATCATTTCCTAGTCACTAACGAATTTGACATTTTATGTACAACTGAAACCAAACTATCAACTAACACCAAATTATTATCGATACCCGACTACAATATTGTAAGAGCAGATCGAACTGATAGTGGTGGTGGTGTAGCTATTTTATATAAAAACCATTTAAATGTAAAAACGCATAATTTAAGTAATTTTAATATACTTCCTGACTCAGAAATAGAATTAACCTGCATCACAGCTCAACTAAATAAATATAAGACGATACTTGTATGCTGCATGTATAGAGCTAAGTTCCATTTAACGAACAACGACATTTATGCAATTGAACTTATAATCATTGAGTGCATGAAATCAAAGAAACTTTTTTACATTTGTGGAGATCTCAATATTCATTTAGAAAAGGAAACTGAGCCTCAAATACGTAGATTCAAAAGCATGCTTGAAAGAAACAATGTTTTTGAACTAATAAACCAGCCTAAAAGACTTAACGCACATCTGGACTTAATTATATCAAATGACAATAACAATATAATTGACACTGGTACAATTTCATCACAAATATCAGATCACGATGCTTGTTACATTACTAAATCCTGTAGAATAAACAAACCTAAAAAAATATCTATCACATATCGTCCATACAAAAAAATAAGTAACCTAGACATTGCCAATGACCTCTGTAACTTAGAATTTCCTGTAATTTTTAATACCATTTCTAGTATAGATGATAAAATAACTGAGTTTATGGCGAAATTAGTTAAGATTTTTGATATTCATGCTCCCAGTAAAACTATTAATGTCTATGCAAAAACAAACCATTTTCAAATATCAGATAACACGCTTAAGCTGAAAAATGAAAAAGACATACTACAAAATACCTATTATAAAACTCGTTCTCCCACAGATTGTGAACAGTTCAAAATATCTAACAAACTATTTCGTCGATCAATTATTGCTGACAGAAAAGCTGACATTACGAATAAAATTGAAGAATTCGGTACTTGGCAAGTACTAAATTCTTTTTTTAATGACAATGAAAAACAAATCTGCCATTTTGATCCTGATACTATCAACGATTTTTTCTGTGCAATATCTAATGAAGATTGTACACTTCCATGCCCAACCCTACCAAATAACTTTAATCATACCATAACCACATTTAATTTGAGCAGAGTAAATTCCAAGCAGCTATTTGTAGCATACGGAGAATTAAAAAAGCGTGATAAAAAGTCACCTGACCGTTTCGGATTCTCTCCTATTATGTTACAACTAACCATTGAATGCCCCAACATATATAATACACTGCTAGAAATAATAAATAAAAGTATAGTATCAGCATCTTTCCCAAACATTTTTAAAGTTACCCCAGTTCCAAAAATAGTCAACCCCACCAAACCTGAACACTTTCGGCCCATAGCAGTACAATTATTTTTGTCAAAACTAATGGAAAGGTGTATTTATAACCAACTTATAAATTATATGGAAACAAATAACTTATTTTACGTTGGTCAATTTGGTTTCCGTAAAAAACACTCAACTGAGCACGCAATTGTAGCAATCACGGAATTTATGTACAAAGAATTAAACATAGGAAATATTTGCATATTAGTATCACTTGATTTGCGCAAAGCATTTGATACAATTATTAGGAACTTTCTCTGCGCAAAATTGAAGTGGTATGGAATTGACCCAGATTGGTTTATTTCATATCTTAGCGATAGGTGCCAATATGTGAAAGGGTTAAACGGAGAAAATTCAAGAGTCAAATTTACAGTACAGGGAACGCCTCAAGGTAGTGTATTATCGACACTGATATTTTCAATTTACATCAATGATCTCCCACTTGTACTGCAAAAATGTTTAGCTATACTTTTTGCAGACGATACAAATATGCTTATCGCAAATAGGCCTCAGAACATTTTACAAATGCAAAATGATCTGATATCTGACTTGAAGAGGGTTAATAGTTGGATAACAGAAAATGGACTAAAGCTTAACTTAGAAAAAACAAAAATGTTATTAGTAGGTAGTCCACACAATGTGAATAAGATAGGGAATTTGTCATTTGAAGTAGATGGAGTAGAAATTAAAAGCTCTACAAGTCTAGAAACTTTAGGTGTCACATTTGACCAAACATTAAGTTGGGTTCCACACATAAATAAACTAGCTAAAACTTGTAACTTTGTTATGAATTCAATTTCACCCTTGCGTCCTATATTAAATAAAGAACATTTAACTCTACTATGTAACTCCTACCTTCAATCTAGGTTAAACTATATGGTAAAAATTTGGGGTACCGCTACCAAAATTGATCTCATACCCATCGAAAACTGTATTAGAAGAGCAGGTAGGCTATTATTAAACAAAAACAGATATGAAAGCGTTAAACTTAACATTACTGAAAATCTAGAATGGTTATTTCCAGATAGACTCTATATTAATAGTATAAGTCAACTTATAAACAATATATTAAACGACGATTGCCCAGAGTACTTCATCCACCATTTACAAAGTAGAAATAATATACATAGTCATAACACTAGAAACAAAAATGATGTGTACAGCAGCATTACACAAAATAATAAATATGGGGGAAGATTACTTTGTAATGTCGCACGTTCAATATGGAATGATCTACCCGATTACATAAAAAGTGTTAAGAGTAAGTATATTTTTAAGAGTGAAATAAAAACATATCTACTAGGAGCGCAACTATGTGAATGTATTATGATTAATGAACATAGAAACTCAAATGTGTGTGATCTGTCTTGTATAGACGATGTAGTAAACGCAACCGTTAATACATAAATTTATAATATACTATGACTATATAAACATGACATATATATAGATATTATACAACCCTATACTAATATTAATAAGATTTTACTTTTGTGATTATTACTATTAATTAAACGAATTACTGTATTCAACAATAATAACTCATGTACCCTGAGACGATTGAATAAAACTACAATACAATACATCTTTCTGTGCTGCCATTGCATTGTATTAAAAATAAAACTATAAAAAAATGGCCCTTTCCAGACATCTTCAATCGGAAAAAAATATAAACTGGTTGTGGATACCCTACTAGTATGTTTAAAAATATTTGAAAGTTTTTCCTCATCCTTTTTTTGAATCTACATACCGCGTTTTGCTGCTGTCAGACAGACAGACATACAGGCAGATTGTTCATGCGCATAGAGTACTTTTTCAGTACTTAATAATTATTAACGTTGTATAACAATAAGAATTGATGCTCCTGCCATCCAATTTTAGAATAAACTCTAGTAAAGTATAATAAAGTAGCGGAAATTCCCCTATATATTGGAGGATATGACAAAACTGTATAGAAGGTTGTCATGTATTGTTCCGTTTAAAAACCGGCGGCAGCATAATGCAGAAAGGTATTAATTGCAGCAGACTGTATATGAGTTCTACGGTCCACAGTTAAAACAACTAAAACCCGCGAGCATTCTAGGAAATACGACGTTCAAATGACACTCATAAATGCCGAAAGCCCAGCCAGTATAATGTAATTCATGATTGATTACATGCATTTTTTAGGCTCCGTTGACATCCCATTACTCCAAAGCGGGTGTTCCGATTTATCTCATTTTCGGTCTCATTCTTACATTTGACCTCTAAAAGACCCTCAAAAAGTTTGAACAAATTATCCCTTTTCGTTTTTCAGTTATCGTGCTAACGACAGATAGACAGATAGACAGACAGCCAGACTCGTCGTCCCTATAAAGTAGCGATTCCGCTACTTAATAATGGAGTTTCTTATATTTCAGGTGGCCTTCAATGTCACTAAGTGTAATTGTAATGAAAATTACATGTGCTACTTTGAATTCAAAATTTTTTTTGGCATTTGAGTTATGCATCAAATGGTCTAAATGTATTAAGCGAACAAATCTCTTTAGTTCCAGATTATTAAAAATACGTTGATGGTGTTATATTTTGGTTTTTAACAAGACTCTTATGACAGAGTGAAAGACCTAGGCTATTGCTCTAGCTCTGATAGAGAGAGAGAGCCATGAAATGCTAATGAGAACTATGGCTGATAAGAAAACAATGGCTATATTGAACTTAACACTATCAGTTTCCTCCCGACACTAAATTAGCGCAGAAAAAGAGTAGTCATAATTTTAGGTGATAAAGTGTCTGTGTATCACATACACGAAATAATGCATCTATGCGAATAAATATGAAGTCAGTAAAAGAGAAACTAATTTGCTGTTCTTGACATTTTCTCGGCTTGCAGTCCTAAGTATTTTGCCGGAGAACAAAACATTGCTCTTTAAACATCTAATATGTGAATTTGCCGCAGTGTATTGAAATAGATTCACAGCGGGGGAGCTTCTACTTCAGTTACTTGAGTAGGTAGAAAGAAAAGAAAGGAGCTGTGTAACTTGTGTAGTCAAATGAAATAATGTCGAGAGTGGAGCGAAGATGAGAACGAGAGTCAGCGGGATACGAAAGAAAGGCTTTACTCGACGCCACAACCGGAAGCTACAGTAATTAATCTCAAGCGTGCAGGAATCTACTGTCGCCTTTCCAATATGACAGCAAAAACATTTTCAACAATGCATTCCACGCTTCGCTCTAATAAAAGACTTGACTCCATGAATGGAGTCACTTTTGACATCTTAGCATGTTTACCTCGCACATAGTAAGTAAATAATAGATTACAATAAAATGTTAATTGCAGTTATGTAACATTACAGCAACACTTATCATGGAAAAGAAGTTTCTTTGTGTAATTAAAAGAAAAATAATACCTTCTGATTCAGTACATTTTGTCTAAAAATGGAACTCTATTTTTAAAATTTTTTGTACTACCTACGCGTAAGATGATTGATTCCAATTTAAAATTATTTTAAAATGCATATAGCATTCAGATTAGCTAATTTATCGCAAATATGGATATTATTAAATAAAACTAATTAATACTGCAATGTAAAATGTAATTTTAGTAGAGAAAAGAGTATAAAAATATAAACACGTTAGAAAATGATGTGCACGAGTAATTCTGTACACACGACTTGCACGAGTCATCTTATATGCTTAGGCAAAATGAATCAATGAATCCGCTTCACAACATAAATTTTCCATTGGTTGGTAGTTAAATATAGTGAGACGCATATCCATCTACGATATATATAGGAGTATTTGTTGAGCATCATTCGAACAAAATAGCATCATGCCAGTATTAAATAGCCCTGATATACAATGGGTGTTTAATTGAGTACTGCATTGTCAGCACATGCTGATTAATAGTATTCAGTAGCATTGGAGTTGCATACAGTGTGTGTGGTAGTATTGTAATAAGCATTAGGGGGCCTATGGATTGTGGAGAGTGTGGAGCTGGGGATTCAGCGAGGCAGAAATACTGGAATCGTGTCATGTCTCCAGGTTGGGCTGCTTATGATAAAACAGAAGAAAAGACAAGAGCATAAATGCGTGTAAAAAGAGGAAGAGTAGAGATGCGGAGTGAGAAGACGACACAAAGCTTTTACTCTGCCGAGTCGAGGATTTTTTCCTGTCGTCTTCATCTCCTTTGCTTGGATGAAGAGAGTTAGAATTGGAAGTTTGTGGAGAGAGGAAGAGAGAATATCGGGGCTGAGCTCCGAATTCGGGAAGAAGAGCGGACTGAAGTGGAACTAGGAACTTTATGAGATTGTCAGAGACCGAAAATTCGACAGAAAAGAATATAGGGAGAATGTCCGGGGATAGGGCGAGAGATAACACTATGTCTACCCAGTTGAGTACAAACACACACACGGCTGCAGAGAAATGCATTGGGAAACAGTTAAAAGTCTGGCTGTATAGGAGAAGGGAAAAGTTGAGACTTTCACATTGTGCTCGCATCATCCTCCACTATCTCCTTCTCTCTCCTAATAGTCTCAATGAACTCCACTCCCGCCCAGATATCCACTGCATATACATACATCTCACGTATACTGAGGAGCACCCTCCTACGCCTCCCCGACACAAGTGCATACATGTATATACATGTAGAATCTGGAGCTATGGAAGCACTATATATAGCTCTTCGGCTGCCAACAAACTATTTTCGTGTCATGCATAGCTGCCTCAGATGATGATGATGATGTAGCCAAGCAAGCCATGCACTTCTATCTATCCCAAAGAGACACAGCTGAAAGGTCCAGAAAGAAACGGATCGATTATTTGATATTCCCCAAACTAAACTCAACTAGATTCCAATTGCTTTAATATCTATCGTTAAGCTTATTCCTGGTACTTATACGTACTTACCTATCTATTTATACTTGTGACGAATTACAAGTCAACCTACTGTACCAAATTACACAGCGGCGTAATAAAGTGAGGATAAAGACCTGAACCTCTTTTCCCAGAAGAAGCTTAAGAAAAACTTCTTATTGCTTAGCAGGGTGCAACCAAAAAGATGTTATAATGTTGCAGTATAATACTACCTTTTAGCTCTGTACATTTCTACAGCATCTGTCAATCACTCCATATTTGTTTTTTGCCATGTTAAAGTGCAGAAACCTATAGAAAACTATCAATTACTTCGAGCTAGACTACAATCAACCACAGAATTTATTTTTAAACTATAAACTTTTTGCAAGTTTTCTAGTTACAAAATATCTGATGTAAAATGGTTTGAGTTAAATGAAACGTTGTTTAAAATAGACATTTATTTTAGCCTTGACTGAAAAACCACTCTATTGCCTCCTTTTACATGCAGTTAGAAGCAGTTAAAACAATTGGCTTCCACATTCGTTCACTGATTCAGCAATATACAATTTATTTAATTATAACTCCAACAGATCGTCAGTTTTTATCCGCCTGTTTGTATTTACTCTAACCTCGAAGGTAGCAGTGTGTGGAAATAGCTCGTAAAATCATGATTGTTCATAATCGGGAGCGGTTCATAATTGGCGGCAGCCTATCTCGCCTCTCCGAAAGAATTATGAATAATCTATTGAACATACTGCCAGGATCTGTTAAATTAGATGGTATTTTTGATGATTGTTCATTAAAAACATATTATTTCCATTGTATGTTTATCTGTATGTACTTTACTAGAAAAGTATTAAATCGTTCGCATAAATAAAAACGAAGGTAGTTCAATCATGCAATAATGCTAGCCAAGGACAGTATGACTCGGCACTGTGGAAAACAAATGTTAACAGAAGTTAGCATACCGCAATGGAGAATATGATCATTTGCAGACAAACCCTGCAGAATAATACTTTTAATTACATCTTTTTGTATGATTAATGATTGTAGGATCTAAAGACTTATTGCTTTAAACGGGGCTACATAAAGTTATATGAAAATTGTATTTGAAATACTTTGAAGTATTATTGTGTCCTGTCATTTTAAAATGCGTTTGTTTGTTGTTTGAATGGTAGTAGTTAGGGCTGAGACATTTATTTAGTAACATGATCCTGCACCCATTCATGCACCGTGTTAGAGCATGTTTACAGAAATGACAGAAGTACATCCCCGCAATTTACCACGGAAAGGCTTATACATTGATAATAGTAGAGCCAGGGAAGGGAAGTGTAAAGATAGGGGTCTTCTAGTTAAGCTTTTTTCCAGATATCCTTGCACTGTGCAAGACTAGCTCTAATGCTTTACTCTTAGCTTGCGTCCACCGTCCTATCGCCGGTCCAATCGGAGGCCAGGAGGTCCTCACGGTCCAATCGGAGGCCAGGAGGTCCTCACCTCAGTTTTGTTAACGCTAGGGTAAATGGGATTTACTGTTCTATAGGAACGCGAAGCGGGATTTTCATATTCTCTGGTAGAGCCAACGAAGCTGTTTTGTAGATGATAGTATGTTGCAGTCAGTGCAATCCAAATACATAATGCAGCATGTTGTACTTGGGTAGGTATAGATGTTTGCATGTGTTTTATGTAGGTAATAATATTTATGTGAGAGCAGACCCACAGTTTTCCTTTTGTTTCCCTTGTTAAGTTTGAGTTTCTAGCCCACGTTGCTGTACACACTCTACTTCTGCTCAACATCAAAGTAGAATGAATAGTCCAGTTTAGCCAATGCGATGTATGTGAATAGAAAAGTAAATAGTGATGCACAAAGGAGTCAGTGAGGCGAACTTCCGTGCAGGAGTCTATATAGGACACAACATGCCACCTCAATAAACTTTACTACATACAGTTGTAATAATATTATTATTACCTAACACATAGCCCGTGAATCTTGCACTTCTCCATTCTAATACGCTGTGGACAGATTAAAAACATTTCTTTTTAGGAGATTCCATGAAATTTGTCCGTCCACCAATATAAAAGCACAACATTTACTGGCAATGCGGCTCCTTCAAGCCAGCCGACCGACTCGAGTCGGTCGGATGGCTAGTAGGTGCTGTTGTTAGATCTACAAGCCATCCGACCGACTGACTCAAGTCGGTCGGATGGCTTGTAGGTGCAGTTGTTGGTTCTACAAGCCATCCGACCGACTCAGTAGAGACGGCATCCCGTTCCTACTAGTAGTGTGGTACTAACACTATACATAAACAGGCCAGTGCCAGTGGCTGAACAAAAATAATTAACTATTTCCTTTGCGAAATATTGACCTGAATTTGAGTGTGTACTTAAACCTTCAAGATTTTTTACATCAACCCCTTCAAAGTTGACGAAAGTGACAAAAATCGATATTGACGAAGCTAGCATAGTCAAACATTTTTCAAAAATCTGTGAAAATTGTTTAGCTGGGAAGAAAGATTGTAAGGAAACGACTTGTCCAAAATTGACGCAATTTTTTCCTAAAATTGTAAAAAGAGAAAAAGGTTTTCCCCGGGTAAATTTACCCGGTTTGCCTCCGAAAAAGAAACCGGGTAAATTTACCCGGTTTTCCTCCGAAAAAGAAACCGGGTAAAT
>JAAAYG020046831.1:0-11967 GCA_009936455.2 Tomocerus minor
CTGTAATATACATAAGCGTTGTAGCAAACCCTAACATTCGCTTTGTTGTGTCTGATAGCATTCTGATAAATTAGCAGTGCAAATTCGGTAAAAGCGACTGAGACTGGCAAGCTAGCGCAGCCGGATAACCTGCCGTAGCAATGGCTCAGAATAACTGAAATTTAGGAGATTCATTTTCTTTGAAGGAAAAGACCTTTCCCCAATTAAAATACTCCATTTAAAAATTGATAGGTAACTGCGTCTATTTTTTATGTAGCGGCAGCTACATTATAAGAATGCCTTGAAGTTCTGTCTGTGTATCTATGTATCTATCTATTTATCTGTGTATGTATGCATGTATCTATCTATAACTGTATGTATGTATGTATGTATCTATCTGTGTATGTATGTATCTATATATATTTGTGTATGTATGTATCTATATATATTTTGTATGTATCTATCTATCTGTCTGTGTATGTATGTATCTATCTATATATTTGTGTATGTATGTATGTATCTATTTATCTGTGTATCTATGTATCTAATAGAGCCCATTTATTTCATATTTGCAGTCAACTTTTTTAAATTTTGTTTTCAGTATTGAGTCATGTATCCTCTCAATAAGAAAATCCAGAAAAATGGTCGAAATCGTCCCACTCTCTCCACCACCTAGCAAGCTTTTTAAAAATTCTACTTTTTTGAATTCTGTTTTCAGTATTGAGTCATGTGTGCTCTCAATAACAAAATCCAGAAAAATGGTCTAAATCGCCCCACTCTCTCCAACCCTACCCCACCCACTTTTTTTAAAATTCAACTTTTTTAATTCTGTTTTCAGTATTGAGTCATGTGTCCTCTCAATAAGAAAATCCAGAAAAATGGACAAAATTGAACCACCCTCTCCAACATCTACCCCGCACACTTTTCTTAAAATTTTAAATGTAAATAAATTACCACTACATTGCTACAGCTGCTTGCCACAGTTTATTTACATCGGCAATGAATACAATAATTTAGTGTGTTACGGTACCTGTTGTGTGTGAAAGGTACCATTAATTAAATTAAAAGCACCTATGGATTACGGAAAGCTTCTATTTTAGTTGTTTCAGCAGAATTAAAACTTTATATTCTGAGACATTTAGCTGTAAGTAGCTTCAAAATTTGATTGGCTCCCTCCCAGTCATCAGCGTCCGTCATACAGTAGCATTGAAAACTAGCAATAAACATATACCTTTTAATTACTAACTCGATGATTCCTAAAACAATAAGGTTCCACCGAAACTGAGATAAAGATGCTCAATTTTCTCCAAAGAAAACTATGTAATATTCAACCTTCTATCGTAACAATTATTTAGAAGTTTAGAAGACATGTTTCATTGCATAAAACTTTTAGCAAGCCAGTCCTCCCAAGGAAATCATTTTGGAATTCACAGCAGTGCGAATATAAGAATTAATTTCAACTTTAATTTAAGTGACTTAATACATACTGGCTGAGTAATTGATATCAATTAGCATTTTTATCTCTGTTTCAAAACAATTACAGTCTAATGAGACACAATTATCTATACATCTAAAAGTGTAGTTGAATCAGTAGCTAATGCATCATAATGACCTTTTGGTTAGCGCGACACAAGGAGCTAGACTTGAAATAAAGGAATATTTAAAAAATATGCTATGAAAGCTAATTTCGAAAAGTTAATATTGATAAATAATAATTTAGCTTTACTTCCCATAACATGTTCTGTAATTACTATTTATTTCCACTACACTTCTATCCAACTAGGTTTCACCGAGTTGTTGTAGATAAACAACATAAATCATCAATGTTTTGGTTTCGTTTGTTTATGGAGGTGGGGCATTCGGGGTGTACAAGACCCAAGTAATCATCATCACCTCCTACATAATAAATGAACCACAACAGTAAAGCCTATGATTAAGTTGATTGCTTTTCCGATAGATAAATGAATATCAGTTAATTTCTCTTTTCCCAGCTACATATAAGTCTTTAAGTTGTCTGTAGACAGGTACCTCATATGAAAAGAAAATGTCACCAAAGAATCCAAACTTAAAGTGGGAGTGGGACCTTGCCCTTCCCATCCACTTGTAACCTTTAGGGAGACATGTTTTCATTTACTGTTCACAAACATCTCTTAGCTCATTTAATTACGAGAACAGTCAGTAGCAAATAAAAATAGAGCAATTCTCTAGTTCAATTATCGGATTCTGTTACAGGAATGCTTTACAGTAATATTAATTCGAAAGTTAATTTTTCGCATTAATTAGGTGCTTTTATATCTTTGGACAGAAATGGACAGTAGCTCCAATGTTAATAGATAGCCTAGCGTATTGTTTAATAATAGGACTGACTTTCCCAAGGTTCTGTGGCAATTTTCATGATAGAAAAACTCATAATGTATATAATTAAACAACCATAACTCAGACATAATTCATATTCAGATAGTGCACAATCTGAATTAAAATTCATGGACATTAGATCATAATTAATTTAAAACCTTCTGTTTGGGTAGATTGAAACTGGAGGAAAACATTTAAGAAAATGATATGATATGATGATACGATATGGTGTAACGAAATGGCTTCGGGTCAATAACTATGTACAAAGGTGAGGGTAAGGGTGAATGCAAATGATGTCTTTTCTATTTGCGTGGACGTTGTACCGCATACAGGCCAAAATATTTAAAGTACTGGCATTTTGCTCTCACAAGATACTTAAAATATGAGCAAG
Source organism: Tomocerus minor (assembly GCA_009936455.2). NCBI lineage: Eukaryota > Metazoa > Arthropoda > Collembola > Entomobryomorpha > Tomoceridae > Tomocerus > Tomocerus minor. The sequence goes on from JAAAYG020046831.1 coordinate 2,726, forward strand.
CCAGATGGATTCACTGTGATGACACAGATGACATGGCTGAGTACATTTACTGCGTCAAATAGCATAAAGGACAAACAGAAGGAGTTTTTAATTTTAATATGCACTTCTTGGTATTGCAAGATACAGTCACATTATTATGTAGCTAGAATATTATTATCTAGTTACTTAGTTAATGTACACTAGCTCTTTTTACGAATGGCATGAGTACACATACTTGTTAAGTGTTCAATTTATTAGTTGCATGCATATATGAATAGACAGTGCCATATATATTTACATAGGAGCACGTAAGTATGAATGCTACAGATAAGTGAATTTACTTATTAGGCGGAGAATGTAAATTGGTTAACTACTCTAATAGCCAACTATGAGTATTAACAAGGTTGTTTTTCCTTATAAGTGTGGCTTTAGGGTTTGCGACTGTATCATTGATATGTATTGCAGTACAAGTGAAGTCAGCGAATAAAGTCATGCCACAATGTAACAAGGGCATTTAATAAAAAGTTCTGTATGAGTAAGTCTGCTTTATGCATCATAAGTTCAAAATATTTATTTACTATAGCATACATAGAGTATGATGTAAGAGAATTCATCGCTGAGAACAGAGCTGTAGTGTCGGCACGAATTGCTTTAATACTCCTGTACTTCAAGCCCAAAGCATTCATTCTACAAAACTGTCTGTTAAACATTTACTTGTGTCATTAACAAAATCTATTTCTTAACTTATAAAGAAGTCTTATTCTCAGTTGAAAATGAAGTTGCTACTGAAAATTTTAATTGTCCTCAGTGTTTCTTGCGCATTAGCAAATGGTTTCGATTTTTTTGGATTATTTCGTTCCTCGAATTCAACGACGACACCAGCACCGACTACTACCATTCGAGTTGCAACAACTACCCCACCTTCTTTGTTCATGAGTAAAGGTAATTCCTTCTCTTACCTACATGCATTCGAGCATTAAAATTAAAAGTTATAAATAACAGACAAATATTTTACTACTACTGCGATGTAAAAGGATTTTAATCAACAATTGGGTTTACATTTAAATGCGTTTGATTCTTTAGTGGTTACAATGCCCGCAAGGACCACTCCATCAGGAGTTTGTTGGTGGACGGAATGTGGAACGAGATGCACTGCTACTGCAAGTGTCTACGAATCGAATTTGTGCCAACCTGGAAAATATAAATTCAAATGTTGTTCCTGAAGATAATTCCAGACACTATTCTGGCATTTAAAGGGGAAATAATGTGGAAAGCTGTTTTGCTTGAATTTCTTTATTTAATGTTTATTATTGAGTTTTGTTTCAAGAGTTTTTAATTAGGTACCTTTAATTTTTCATTGCTCACGTTGATTAGCATACAACAATGTCTTTTAAGCAAAATAAGACTAATAAGTTATTTAGACTACTCCATCCTCGTAAGATTATAATCCAAAATAAGACTTTTAACATAAGATCCTTTACATTCTGTTAAATTATGTAAAATAACAATTTTATCAATAATAACCTAGAATTGAAGTTGTTATTGAGCAATGGACAAACAATAAAAACAGTAAAAGTATAGAAAAATGATTAGAAATGTATTGATTCAGACTTTAAAATTAACAAAATACAAATACCGAGTTTTGAATCAAATCATCTAGTAATACTGGGCTATTATAATTACTTCTTGTGCAGAAGACTCATCAATCTGCTTATTCAGAGCAGCACAAAAAATAATTGGTTTCAAATTATTTTTTATTGCTGTTGTACTGTGCTAAGCAAATTCCCGCATGTTACACAGAAGTTAAATGTATTATGCAAAAACATTGACCAAATAAATTTTTGCGTGAAGAGAATTTTTATTTTTCCTGCATCCAAGCTGTCTGCAATTGTCCTGAATAAAAATGTGTATAATTCCAACAACCCTTAAGCATACTGAGTCACATACATATTTCAGAGATGGTTACAAGTGGTTACATTATGTACAAAAAAACTAAGCCAATTGCAAGTGCTCAAATGAATAATTTAGTAGCAATTCCATTTCTAGACTCACATGTCTATAATAGAAATGATTCCCATATGTACATGTTCTGTTTGCATAGTAGTATAAAGATGCAGACTGTACTTTCAGTGACAGTCACCTTAGGTATTATGATGTAGGATTTATTAAGATATGATTTGAGTGAAACATACGTCATAATTTAATGTCTTAGCAGTGCTAATGTCCATCTTCTGGACTTGAAAGAGAAGCAGAGTGAGTGAGTGAATAGATTTCTTCTGGGTGGTCACATTTATGCCTAGTGAGTACTAAATACGCTATTATTATGTCTATTCTCTGTATAAGTATGCTATGAATGTGCAATATAACACTTTTGTGAAAGCGAGGGATTGACTACATCGCTGAAGACATTTCATATCAAAGCCACAATGCTCTCTCTATACGTTGCCATTGTAGAAATGTGTTTGTGTGTACTGTGCACAATAATAGACTGCATAAAGTTCATACAATACCTAGCTTAATCTTTTAATTTATCATATTCACACAGAGCTGGCCATTCCTACATACAGACACATACATTTAATATTTATAAATTGTTAGATCCAATAATATTATAAAGGAATGTATGTAGGTAGATTTGATATGTTGTGTTGTGTAGAATATTATGATATGATCTTTATTAGACACACACAGAGGTAAAGAGTAAAGAGAGTCTAAGAGCAAAGGAAATCCAAGACTAGTCAAGAGCAAAGAGAAGCTCGGCTATCATTATCACCATTACAATTCAATAGTTTGTTTGATTCGATCACATCGTCATTCATGTTCATTCATTCTTAACAAATAGCTATAGGAGTTCCTTGGCAGTCAAACTAACAATGATAACTATTTTCGTTAGCACACACTTCTACACAGCCTAAACCTATTTCACTGACTAATAGCAAAGGTTTGTTCTTACTATTCCCTATATAATCTATCAATGGTGTGGCAACTCAGAAACGACATTGGATTCAACTGGACATTGAATTTATATCGCAACACGCTATCTAAATACACGTCAACACGTTCAAGACGAAACCACGGCTGATATAGTATTCTTATTGATTCACAATTATATAGTAGGCATGCCTAGTTTTATTAAGTGTGCTATAAAGTACAGTACAATAGTCCCGGCATATACCTACGCATCAAACTCTTCTGCTCATGTACTTGTCACATTTAAGAATTGAAGGTTTTCGGCCCCACACATTTCTATGATATTAACCAGTTCATTCAACAATCGGGCTTTATACTCTTTTACGTAGGCGAATGTCATTTCAAACGGATTCAGCATTTTTTACCCGACAGCCGGCACGTTCTTTCTTTCGGGAGATCATCTAACGAATTGACCAAAGTTTTATTAATGTCTCTACAGTAGAATATTTTTTGAATCTGGGCAAAGTTTGCATATTTTTAACTGCATTCTTCGCTTAAAATGACATCAGTCACTTAATTTGGACGCTTCACAACTGCAAATTGCAATTAAGTTTGCAACTAATTAATTAATCATTGTTTGTAGGTAGCCGTTTATAAAATCATAAGTTCTTGTATCTTCGGTCCTTCTTACCTACTCATAGCAGTTATAATTACAAATATCTAATTTTTGTGTGTACATAGCGATACACCATTCGAATTTTCTGCACATCACACAAATTGATTTTTATACGTTTAAAGCAAAGGTAGAAATGACACTTTTCCTTCAATATTTTTGAAGATTGATTTAGTTGAAAATTCCTCTTGACCTATTATGTAACTTGTAAATTGTTAGCTAGTTCAGAGAATGAATGTACAAGTGCCATCGCTTTCAGTCCGCACCTCAATTCCTACGTATCTTGCTAATGTGTGTAGTGGATCGAGCGAGATAGATAATACAGAGTAGAAGATGGGCCATTGTAAGGTATTTGGTGGTTAGTGTGGCGGCAGACCTCCAACAGTGAAATCGCACAATAGGAACACTTGCAAACAGCCCAAATTTAGGGATGTTTTCTTCTCTTCTTGTGTGTGGGTCAATCACATGGCGATAAGGCCCACCTGAAACGTCAACGTCACTGTTGGGCAACTATCGTTTCTACCACAGAGACTTATTGTTATCTTACGCAATACAACTACGTATTATTATTGTTGTACATCCTACATACTTACACACGCATACTATACAAGATACAACGGTATTTACATGCATACTTTACATTAGAATCTTACATCTAGAATTCTTTTAATATGTAACAATGCTCATTTGTTCATATTATTGAAAAGTATTTGAAACTCACACATTTTATGTATGAATCCATTAATACTAATTATTTCTGGAATTTAATAAAGAAGAGATATTTTTATCGTCTCAAAGTTATTAATCATCCTCGTTGTGTCTTTCTAGTGATACAGTTGCATTAACTGATGTTGAACAATTATCTACAAATGAAACATAAATCTAATAACAACTACTATATTAAGTTAGTTTTACTTATATGTAATAGATAATAATATTCATATTACAGATCTTCATGCGAAAGGGATTGCGAATCTTTGCTACAGAGTCAAAATAGGAAATTGACCTCTAGATAGTTGAATAGTATTAGAACTAGCACGATGTAATGTGAAGGATGCATTCCGTCGTGGTAAAACTGTAAGGTGTAGTGAGTCAGAGAGTCTGTTGATGATGCTGTCAAATGCGAGAAAGACGATGGGACAAGCCAAGAAACTCAGGGATAGATAGAAGTATGCAATTTAGAAATGTAAAAAAGAAGAATGAAGCTCTGAAATTAAATGGGGATCACGTCACGTAACGTGTCATTTATTTGACAGGATATCATTTGATTGTAATTATTACATTTGCTCATGATGATGATGCCTCGGAGCTCTATCCACCGACATTTATGCACAAGAGCTGTGCTTTAGCACAATGCGCTTTAATAAAGCACTTCTCTCAACTCATCCTCCTCCCTCCATACAGACGTCAACATAATAGTTTCCATCAAAGAATTTACAGTTGTGCGTTTTTAAACCAGCTGGACAATATTATGCATAATAAACATCATTTTATATCCTACAAATGCTCATAGGGATGGATAAAAGTATTCAAGTTAGAGAGGTGCGTCGTTAATTTCTTAATAAATTCATTGAGCTAGTGAGTCGCTGAGTTGTCTACTATTCAACATTGTTGATTAAATCTAGAGTTACTACAACAGGACAGATAAAATCGCAATCCGTAATGAATAGCATGAGGTGTGAGTGACTCCTTGTGTGTCATGTCACCTCACAGTCCGCCTAAAGTAACCGCATGTACTTTATCACCAGTCATCATCTTCTAATCTCGTAAATACAGTAGTCCCACTGGATGCACTAACCCTTTACCACTCCATAAGTATTCTTCCTGACAAAGATACACTAATAAATATATACAAGTAAACTACAATGATCACACATCTTTTATATGAATAGTAAAGGTACCTACGTGAAGTTTTTACTTAACTGGTGGAAGGGATAAAACAGGAGATATTTAGGGGAAACATGGGAATTTCACATTTTATATGAAGTTGGGGCATTTTTCCCCATCTTTATATTACAGATCTGTGACGAAATGAAATCTGCGCGAAGTACTTAAATGTCTGGAGTTGGGAATCATAATTACGGAAGAGGCTTGTGAAATTCATGAAAGTAATATATCTACACAACAATTTGTACATTGTTGAATATCAGAAAATCAATATAATTTCGGAAACAACATTTAATTAAAAAATGTAATTTCACTGTAAATGTGTTTTAAAGGTTGAAATTCTTTAGATGAATAAATATAACTGTAGATATTACATAGCAAGTAAGTGTCAAGATTCTCTAACAGGCTAAAACCAAAATGGTAGGTTGAGGCTAGTTAAAACTCGAGCCAAATGACTACATTCACCTTTGTAAATAGTCTTGAGAAGAGTCTAGCGAAAAAACTCCTCGTAGAATCAAGTGCCAACTCTGCGTCACCTTTTCTGCAATGGGAAGATGTTTAATTAGTATATTGCACTTTACGTGCTATTACGTTCATTTATAATAAGCTGACACGAAAGCTGACAGAAAGACAGAGTTGAGCTGTGCCACATAATAAACTGTGCTAAATCAACTGAAAAATATTTTTTAGTTGCAGAATGGCATCTCTTAAAATATTGGAATTCCTCTTCACTCCATTCCCAAATCACAATGCAAAATGCAATGATGAACTTGTACACATTGCTAATCATATCTATGCAATTCAAACAGGCAATTAATGAGTTTGTGTGTATAAGTGTAGGAATAATATAGAAAGTCCGCTGATTTACATTGTGCATCAAAGATTAACGACTCTTAGAAACAGACACATAAAGATATGGAGGGAATCTAGATGTCCGTAGTAGGTAAGATTGTCGTTGGCGAGTGAGCGAGAGAGAGAGAGAGAGAGGAAAGGTATTATTTGTATTTACTTATAAGATTACATTAAGATGATGTTGCGTGGTGTATTTAGCATGTGATGTGATGTGAGGACCTCCTGTGGGGGCCACCCTTCAGTCATCTGAGGTGTACAGGTAAAAAAGAGTCGGCGACTCTTTGAGGTCACTCAAAAGCTGACTGTGATGTAGCGCTTTTGGTGTTGGATGGGTCATCTTGGGTCAACTCCCGCTCTCCAGGGAAGCACATACCTCCATATATCCTCCGCGTCCTTTCCTTACCATCATCCTTTCCTATCTCCCAACTACACATTCATACTCTTTTCTATTCTTCTGTCCCATTCCCATACTCTTTCTCTTCTATAGCATTATTTCGCCCTACACTATCATTTCCATAATCCAATAGAGTTACCATAATATATATACAAGTAGATAGATACTCCTTTGCCGAAGAGAAGAAGATCAAATAACATAGAATATAAGCTATGATGTTCTTAGGAAAGTTCCTACCTGGATTTGACTCTGTATCCTTCTTAGCTCAAGTCTTTAACAAAATTACCTTATTTACTTAGGAACCTACACATAGATACTAATGATAAGTAATAGCTAACTTATTTCTCAGATTTCTATGTACTTTCCTACTTACTGCCAAGTACTGAGGAAATTACTGAAAAAATGAAGCTACCTACTTATAAATATAACATGAGAAATCCGTATAGTATAGGTAGTGATTTTTATAATGCCGCATTTCTAGGCACACAGCTACCTTAATATAATCTCATTTTTCATTTTCAAATTCAAAGGGTTTCTTCACATGTCTTCTAAAAGATGATGCAAACTGTAAGGAGTCTCTTCTGAAGTACAAAAAAAAACGTTTGTAGATGTTATCCTGCTAAAGTTGCATTGCTTTGTTAAATTCTCGAATGATTTCTTTGGATTTGCCGAGTGTGTCTTATACTCGGCTTGCTAACTATTTAGCGTTAGTTCCTTTACTTTGCAATTGGCAAATGGGCAACTCTGGGAATGACAATGGGTAGAAAATCACTTAGTATAAACATCTCTTCAGGATTCCATTGCGAATTTTAAATGCATTAAGAAAGTATGAACACAAGCTGCTTTATGGGGCAACAACACAGCAGTGTATTTAATATTTTCTCTCGCATTGCAATAAAACTGCCTATAAATAACAAACCGTACTTTTCACATTGCACTCTCCAACTCTTAGCATATCTCTATTGCTATGTCACAGAGTCACATCTCACAAGCTATTTATTACGACATACATAGTAAAAATACCGTCATCAAAATATCTACACTTACTGTACTAAATATTATACACAGTACACATGATCGTACACCTTTTATGGACTCAAGTCTAATGTTTCCTATGCAAAATCTAATATTCTGTCACATTGCAGGGACAGATGATTAGAGGACAGAAGAGATGCTAGAAAATAGCCTGTTCTATGATAAGCAAACTCTTAATTCAAAGTTATTTTCCGTACTTAAAAGAACTCATGAAATTTTCATGCTGATTTCATTTCCTGTCTAGCTAGGGCTCTTTGCTGTGACACTTTTTACAAGGCATCCTCTCTAATGGGAATTGAAAATGAAATCTCTGTGCCATGCCACTATACAGTGTTTATGATTATTATTTCGGAATGCACAGCTCAACAACCCAGGTGGTAATTTCAGAAAATATCCTTGTCGCATTTTCGCATTACGTTAACTATAGGAATGTAATAACTATGCATGTTTTCTCAAGTTCCCACATTGCTTATCAGGAAAATCATAAATTGGTAGTTAGAACTATTTGAGAGAGTAAAATAATTTATTCTTTTTATCGTCATAAATAGCCAAACTATAAGTAGTATATATATAGAAATAGGATTGTGTATTATAGATACTTGTACTGTATGGAAGAAGATGAAGCTATAGTAAAATAAGTAATGTTGGGCTAATAAGTTTTCTATTATGGCAGGAATTGTTAAATGAAATTAAAGGATCAAAGGCCTGTTTTAGTACTGACACTTGAGATGTTGTGTTGTGAGTTCGGCGTAATGTTTTTGTGAAAAAGGCAGGGCACTTGTCATTGCCGAGCTAAAGTGAGCTAAACTAAAATCCTTATTATACAGTAGAGAGTGCAGATGAAGAGCAGAGATGTTTTATTTGAAATTCAAAGGCAGCTAATGCAAGGAAGGATCAATTCTTTAAGCGATTGGCAAAGTAGTGGGCTTTATTCTTTATTTATCACCTGTGCCTTACTCTCCGTCGGGGATCTAATCTCAATGACTTTTACTTGAGTCGACTCCTCCGTCTTAGTCTCTTCCCTTGCTCTTGACGTGGCTATCAAGTGCACCTGCAAGAAATATTATTATTAGGTATTATTGTTATTACCATCACTTACCACACCACCAACACTCATTTCAATTCTCTATACACAGATTAGTAATAGATACTATAGGCAATCACACAGAACAAGGACTGCTATATGTACACTTCTGTATCTGCATATTATAATGCACGCTCTGCTATTTATATTAACGTTTTTATTGCTGCGAATCCTTTTACCAACTAATTCTTTTTATAGCTTTCCATTCTCCTAGACACTCTGGCTCCATCCTGTTCCTCCAGCCATTCCTTTTTCCCTTCATAAACAATAATACATTGCACAGACATTAGATAGCTTATTCTGAGTCATACTCGCATACTTTCAGTAATATTAGTCAGGTCATTTGTAAACGATTCCAAAGGAATATTACAAGGCTTTGCTTTCCATCCTATCCTCAGTCTGCAAAACATTTATCAAAGCTTTATCTA
>JAAAYG020046853.1:0-11964 GCA_009936455.2 Tomocerus minor
TTAAACGAATTAATTTGCTTTTGCATCTAGCTTCAAAATTACTCTTCACTCACTCAAATGCACATGCACAATCGTTTGTCATGCATGCAGAATAGATAGCATTTGAAATCAAAAACGTTCCCTTATAAACATTCGTGGATTTTGTTTGGAAAGTGCCTACTGAGCCCTCCTTATGCAAGAACGGGGGGAAAAAACCAGGAAAACCCAAAAGAAAAAGAAAAAAAAATCCAGCAGTCCATGCTCCTTGATTCCGTCCAAGTCCCCAAAGTAAAATATCATTATTGATTGAGATGGGCCTGAGACAGAGCAACATGAATTCCATGCTATTTTATGTTACTAACGTTATTTTGGTCATTGCTTGTCAATTAGTTAGCTACAAAAATACTAAAAATGCATAAAAGAACAAAAGTTGTCTTTATCAAAGTTTCTCTTTTTACTGTCTGTGGTGAAAGCAAATGAATGTTCTTTTTCTACCATTTCGAAAGTGAAATAAACTGAGTGATATTTCACCCATTAATAGTGGCCGTGCTCATCCATTTTGCGATTTACTTTTATACTGCCTTGTAATAGACAATAGAAATCGAAAAAAAAGTATTCTTCAAAAGTAATAATAAGGGAAAGAGGGAGGATATTATTGTTTCTTCATTAGTCTATGCAAGAGACTGTCTTTCTATTGTACAATATTTCTCCCGGGTCATTGCGGGTTAACATTTACAGACAAAAAAATCATTGACAATGAAGAAATCCAGGGGAGGAGGAGGAATCCCGGGCATTCCCCCAGCTCCCACTGCAAGATGGAACTTAAAAAAAGTGGATATATATATGCAAAAAAAGTATCAAAAAGTTTATGAACGCCTTCCTGTTCTTGGTAAAGAGGAGATTTTAAGGTTAATCACATTTTGTATTACTCAATTGCCAGAAATCATGATGAAACAAAAGGAATTGCTAGTATCCTACTAAACATAAATACTGAAAATATTAAATTTGATTTATATAGGCTAAAATATCCATACCATTCATTGTTATTTCGAACATTGACAGAGGAAGGATATTCAGAAGTAGTGAAAGAAATCAATGCAATGGTACAACTAGAGCAACTGCAAGAAAGAGGAAGGAATCTTTTACTCGAGAAGGATAAACTAACTCTAATAGCAAGTACATTAAAGGAATGCGAACAATTGAAGGCTATGGGTAAAGCTACAGTTTGTGTCATACATAAATTGTTACGGACAAAAAATGCAAATGATCAAAACACTTCAAATCTTTGTGATGATGGGAAAAAATGGAAAATTATATTGCATATTTTGGTGAAATAGACAAAAGAGATTTGGGCCTGGAATTAAAGAAGACCTTGGCTGAAAAGCTTATCATGGAGTACCATGATATATGGTTAGCTATAAAGTTTATTGAGAGCTGCCTGGAATCTTGTGCATTACAGAATGATCCTGATCCTCACAGACTTTATACAAGAGTTTCTGCCGAAGCCCATGCTGTAATGGGTTGTATCGCTCATGGATTTCCTGGTTATTTTGGTAGGTATTGTTTTTTAGAAAAATGAGCGATAATACTCTAATACTCTAATTACATTTTCTTAATGAAAATATCTTTGAAAATTGTCTATTTAGAAAATGCTACGGATGTAATTATAAGTAACCTGGATGTATGCCGAGAACTTTCCGACTTGCACAGAGTGTGGCAGTTTAAACGAGATTTTGCTAGTTTTAAAATAGCGCGCCCTGCTACGCTTCAAGGCTTAAGAAAAGGTATCATTAGCATTGCTAAGATTTTACATCCCTTTATTATGATTTTTATATGGTCTATACAGCAACGATAAATATTTTCAGACTACGATACGATATCATCTTCAGCGTTGTCCGTTTACGTTTTTGCTACCACTTTGCTTCAGGAAGTCTATTTCAATATTGCGGATAATATTTTGGATGAAGATTCTCTGTCAGAAAGTCGCGCTAAAATAGCTTGTGAATGGGCGGAAAAGGCTGCAATGCTGGCAATCGAAGGTGATTTTTAAAATGTGCAATTTTTGTTTAGAGAATATGTACGTTGATCTCTGGAAAAGGCTAAGAGTGAAAGAGGAATTTTATGTTCTTTCGTTTTCCTTTTCAAGTCCGACACCCAGTTTCACTCTATACTTCAATCTTACGCTACGGACAGCTATTATTTAAAGTGGGTAAGCCTAGGGCAGCTTTTCCATATTTTGAGGATTTGCATGACCGTGCCTTGGTCAACTTGGATACTGTGACTCAAGCCGTCGCAATGAATAATATGGGGTTGTGTTATGACAGGTATACATCCCTTTATTTTCGGGAATGCACGTATTATACACTTATAAAAGAAAAAAGTTTTGAATGCTATCAAGAAATTGTTGTCCTTAATTTTGATAATTTGATAGAGAACGAGAAACGATTAAAGCGATGGAGCAATTCAATGAGCAGCTAAAATTATCTGAGGAAAATAACTTAAAAGACACGGCTGGAGCTGCGTATTATGAGATGGGGAAAATCCTTTTATGCGAGGGACAATTGTGGGAGGCAGAAGAGTGCTATCAAAAGTCTCATGCTTATTTACATGCTTCAGAAGAGTTAGATCCCGACAGTGACTTACGGGACATAACATGGGCGATGATTGGAATAACTGCGGGTCAAAATATGTGGAGTAGATATGCAGGTCTGTGTCAATCCAGAGATTTCGCAAGTTTTGGCAGAGTCAGACAATGGAAATGCAGAAGACACCCTTTGCCCTTAGTCGGTCGCCCTGATTACCTACCCGACTTAATTTCCGACTTTTACAGCATTGACCTGTTTTACAACCCTGAAACTGCTGCAAAGGGAAAATCCGATGAGAAAAAAGTCACTTTCCACAAAGGAGAATCTCAAAGGACATTGTCCGTTTATCGCGACATGCTATATCAAGATGACAGCTTTGTTGGATTTGCCTCGGATGTCCGATCCGACCAACTAGTTGATTATCGTAATTTTTGTATAAACCGATCTTTGCACTGGGCACGCAGTCTTACAGTTGCACTGCAGAAGAGATCCTCACAAATCAATGCTAATGTTACAAGAAATACAGCCCGAAGTGGCAGGCAACTTTTTGTTGAAAAGCAAACTGCCAGAGATATTCAATTTTTTGATTACGACTGAATTCAAAATATTCAAGCAAGTCGTTTTTATTAAACGGAAAAATCCAATGAGTGAATTCATCGTTGCTTTTGCTCTTCTGCGTGTCACTTATCGCATGTCGGTGAAACCAGAGAGGTTATGTGTGAATGACGGAATGTTAAATCATATTACTACGGGCAGCAAATAATGCCTGAGAAAACGTAACAATGATAAATATGTGAGTACTAATGTAAGTGTTCCACAATATAGGATGTGTCAATAAATTATATGCAAAAACGAAAATGAAAAATGTACTAAAGCTACAGATATCATTTTAGCAGTTAATTCAAGTAATTCGTACAGTATAAAGTATAATAATAATTAAATTCATCTAATTAATCATCATTGCTCTCTGAACACGATATCATAATTTTTGAGAGAATCAATATTTTCAGAATTTCTTTCTCCAGAAGGAAGAAAATCAACAAAAAAAGATTAGTGGTTAGTCCAGAAATTAGTAAGGGGGAGGTGAGGGGAGGGGGGTGGGAAGGGGTCTACTATCCTTGGCCCCAGGATGTGTCCTCGAAAATCAAATTGTTGCTATGAATCGATATGAGATGGAAAAAAATTATTGAAAAAATAACGTTGCAAAACTCTGAACAGAAAGATGAAAAATTAATATAATTTTCAATCAACTGATATATTTTTTTTCTCCCTTGTTCCAATGATAATCACAACCACAACCTAAAAATGCCTTTAAGAAATGAATTTCCTACATTGTATGAGCTAGCTCTTAGGAAATTATCATGGCCAGATGCAATTGGCAGGAAAGTAAGTATAAATGGCGGGTATTTAGTGTAATAATATTACCCTGTATAGCCGTTAAAATAATGAAAACAGGCTCTTCACGCATATTTTGCTTACACATTTCAAGTTTATTTTACAAACATTTATAATAAATATTTGAGCAAGAATTTTAGAATCTGAAGGGACGAATGTTTTCATTTCATTCGCTTTGTGCAGGAAGGCGAACCATACCCAAGTCGAAAGGCATACGCGAGGAATACAATTGAGTTGGCTTATATTAAGGACAAAGACAATACCCTTAACAAGTTATTGGAACAAAAGCAGCTTGAAAATCTCTCGAATACGATAGTGAATAGCTGGATTCGATTGTCTAATTACTATAAAACACCTTTGATAGAATTCAGACAGAATGCCCTTTTTTTGGCTTTACAGCCTGTTACTTGCCTTGATTTTCTTAACAACTGCACTAAACTTTTACATCGAGTAGATGCTATTCCTAATTTTTCGTCTTTAATTGGGTTTATTCCTTGTACAAGCATACGTAAGTTTTTTCATATACTAATAATTTTTATAACCTTTGGAATAGGTACACATATTTTACCGTTTTCCTATATTATTGCTTTCTGTTTCAGTGAGTAATATATAATTTTGTGAATTATTATTTGTGCTTATTTGTTAGCTCAAAAAGTGGATTCGCAAACATGGATTGACATTGTAGATATCTTGAACATAACTAAAGCTGATTCGGATATAGAAGAGTTGAGTATTTACTTTGGAAAATCAGAGAAGAAAATTGGTTCGCCAAGCTTTGATTTCTCAAAGACAATTCAGGGATTTTTCAATCTGAGAAAATTAATTGTCCACGGGGAGGCAAACGATAATTTGATGCAAACTGTTGGAAGATGCTGTACATCTTTGGAATATTTGGATATTCGTGGAACTAGAATTACAGAAGAAGGGATTTTAAAGTTGTTGTTCAAACGCCCTCAAAATGCAAAAAAGTATATCAAAGTGGACGATACTGATAGAGTCATGGAAATTCCACAATATATGCTTAGACCATTGACAATGAAGTAAATACTTTAAGGAAATGCCCTACTTTACCAATTACAATAATTAGAATAAATAATTAAGCTTGCAATTCTGAATTTCGAACAGATTAGCTTATTTCGATATGTCGACGATAAAGAAATCAAGAATCCTTTATGAGCACTATCATCCCGTTTTAGTTGCTTGCCCCTCATTAGTTGTAACACAGAGGGCATTTTTCTTTCGTCCGAACGGGGAATCAAGAGTAGTCTGTAAAATAACTGATGATTCTATTGCGGAATTCCATATGAAAGTCATGCAAAAGATAAGATCTCCATTTTGTCTTCCTTTACTGGATTTTATTAGGGAATTGAAAACTTTTTTTCCCTTGACGGAGTTTGAAGTCCGTGTCAACGAAATTGGAGAAGAAGTTGGATTCTTATTTTATCACGTAATTTAACCATAATGAATGAGTAATGAATGAGGTTTAATTTTCTTTAGGGGGAACTTACTATATAGATAATTACTAATTAGCTGAGCTGCATTTTATACTATATTCTTATTTTATTTTTTTTATTACACTTATTTTTTTATTACACTTATACACTTTTTTTATTATACTATATTCTTATTTTATATTTTTTATTACAGAAAAGGGTTTTGGTGGTATATCTTGAAGTGGAACACTACAGTTGCAGAACAATAACTTCTTATGCATCTTCAGCTTTAGCATTCTTTCCTGTGGACCTCATCAAGAGATTTTGTCCTACTGTTCAGTACATCAAATCTTCTCTGGGATATATCGGGGATGTTGAAAAAGGTTTTCAACACCTCAAATCTGTAACTGCGGCTGTAGTTGAAACCAAAGATGTTTTATACACTATCATAAGACACTGTAAAATTCTGAAGTATCTTGAAGTACGAGAAATTTTAAAGGCAGCAGGACCTGTTGATGACGAGGATATTAAGTGTTGGTTTGCAATCGAGAAATCAGATTTTGAAGTTCTCAGATTCCTTTTCAAAAACGAAATTACTTTATGTGGGGGTATCAAAACTATGCTGACTATGTGTCGCCATATGCGGATAATTGGAGACGTTAAATACTTTAACATTTCTCATGAACATATTATGGGATCTCTAATCTCACTGAGCCTTCACAATTATGAATTTATGTATGAATACAATGGCACGCTTCACCACACTACTACTCCTTATGGGCAATTGTACTCTACAGGAGAGTTTTTTGAAACGAATTAACAGAGAAAATGTTGAGTTACCGTTTGTGATTAATATGATTAAAAACTATATGTTCCCCGGTGGTCTGTTAACTTCTGTACAGTTTTAAAAGTTTTTATTAAATATGTCCATGTAAGCAATTATTATACTTTTATGCTTTGAATTCTTATTTTTCAAATCTACATCCTGACACTTATAACATATCTTAACTTTTTCAGCCTATATATCTATGCAAAATATTTTGAACTTCCATTTCACCTTATATGCAGCAACATATCCAACATATAAATTCATTGTTGTACTCGGAAATTCGGAACTACTCCGAAGTTACTTACACGAACTGAAGTTATTCTTAAAATTCTCTATAAATTCATTTAGCATTGTAATTTTTAAATTTTTTACGACCGTATTATAAATTAATTAAGTCAAGGAAGTGAATAGGAATCATGCTCAAATGTTCTTCAGATTTTGATTGCTCGCATACTAGGTATAAAGGTAAAATAAAAATAAAGGCCATTTGGACCACCTTTCTATTTTATATAAGACAAAAGAGGACTTTTAGACACTCAATTTCAGTTACATAAAATATTTACATAGCTGTAATATTCCATACATGGTAACTGCTAATTACCTATTATTATGCTATACCTAAGTCAGTTAATATTATTAGATAGTTGGGTGTATAATTTATGCCCACTGAAACTACAACTACGTCGTTTCTGTAGTCTGGTCAGTAATCCTACAATAACCGTACTTATGTCTGTACCTATTTGCTTTTCTTGCTTTGCGCAGTTAAACTCATCAATCGCACATGTACGGATCATTCAGAGAATCTCTCCTCTTCTCTTCTGAGCTTATGTATTTGTAAGCAAAACAAGAACAGCAGCTGACTGACTTAGTTGGCAAACACAGACTATCTAAAGTCTAAAGGTATGGGAGGAAACTTTTGTCCTGGAATTTTAATATTGTAAAGAAAGTAAGTACTTTAGTAGATTTTTTCTCACATTTAAGTTTTCCATTACACTGGAATATTTTATTAACACCGTGAGGAGATAATTGATTATTGACTATTGAATTTGTGGATAGTAATTGTAATTGAATCTGAGGAAACGAAAACATTGAAAATGGAGGAAACAGACAAAGATAGCTTATTATGGTCTTCCGATGACACGAAGAGTATTACCACCACTGCGACAGACTTAGAAGAAAATTATTTTTCTACTCCAATGGTATGTAATAAAATATTTATTTGTGAATAGTCAATAATGAGAAATGTATCTTTATCTCATACATATTCATGCAATCTTTGTAATCAATAATGTTATTTCTATAGGATGACTCGCTAACTACGGTGGACGAACTTGAATCTGCAATCAACCACATCAAAGTTTTGGTTTTAGAAACCGATGGAGTATCAGAAGAAAGAAAGCAATTAGTCAAGCGTTTGATTGATCTGCGGATGAAACTTCAAGATGTCAAAGAACTGACTGATGACTTGGAATCTGTGTCAGATGACTTCCGGATAGTAAATAGTCATCATTTTATTATTCAAAAACAGCCTCTTCACCGTTATCCACAATACTGCGACAAATGTTCAGGAGTTATATGGACAGTTTTACAATGCTGGTATCGCTGCAAAAGTAAGCAAAATATTTTAATTGCCGAAGCTTTCATACATGTAGGTACTAATCTGAGGTTTCTGAAATATTTAGGCTGTAACTACCAGTGTCATCAGAAATGCATCAATCAAATATATCGAAGCTGTGCATTTCCTAAGGTTAGCAATGAAACGCTGTATATTCAAGCCATTTGTCCTGAAGTAGGCCTTCCATCACAAAACTACAAATGTGCCGAATGCAAAGCTCACTTTACATTGAGTAATATTCTATTTCTCAAAATTATATAAAACAATAGATTTATTTTTGACTTTCCTATATATGTGATTATATATATGTTCAATATATGTGATTATTCTTATAATGTCACAGAAAACAGCTGGATGGAGCCCAGAAGGTGTGATTATGACGGACTGTACTACTGTCCCCTTTGTCATAAAAACTCTAGCTATCAAATTCCAGCAAGGATATTGCATAATTGGGACTTTGAAGAGAGAAAAATTTCAGAGGCTTCCAAACAATTTTTGACGCTCATGGCCCGCAAACCAAATATACATTTAGAAAAAATTAACCCAAAGTTGTTTGGGTTTGTTGAAGAGCTGAATACTGTCAAGGTAAGGCTTGTTCCTGACTTATCTTATTCATCTGTCATCAGTTTGTAATTCTTGTGTTGAATACCTGTTTAAATATTACCCAGTTAAAACAAACATTTCTGTTATAGGGGTTACGGGAAAGTGTTATAATAATGAAGGATTACTTTATGACATGCCGAGAGGCAATCAGCCAGAAACTCCTTCGCAAACTTGAAGCTCGACAACACTTTGTAGAAAACTCCAAAATGTATTCTTTGCAAGATTTAATTGATATTGAAAATGGTTCCCTTACAAAGTTTTTGGAAAAAATTCATTCGACCTTTTTAAAGCATATTAAGGACGAATGCGAAGTAAGTTATTCTTCTGCTAATCTCTTTTTCAACGCAGCTCGTAGTCAATAGCTGAAAGCTGTATCAAGGCACTAAAAACGTTTATAAATCCCCTACCATTTTACGTTATTATTTTGGGGTAGAGAATTATATGTATACAAGCTTATATATATAGATATTCATAATCGCGATTAATATGAGGTGTTATTTATGTTTTCAGACGTGCCACGGAAAAGGATTTATTTGTGAAATATGTGAAAATAGACATGTAATATTTCCATTTGATTCTGCAACTCATCAATGCTCGGCTTGCCATTCTGTCTTTCATCACATTTGCTTTTCCAAAAGAGAATGTTGTCCAAAGTGTCTTCGATTGTCAAACCGAGCTTCTATTAAGAATTAGTTCTTAGAATAACTTTCAAGTGACGAGTACTACTACTGTACTAGTAAATGACGAAAATATCAGTCACTTTGACTGTGTCTAATTTTTATATTTGATAACTGTTGGGGTAGTTTTGTATATCGATGATATATCTGTACGAAATGCAGTTAATGACACTTAAGGCTTTAAATTACTCGGAATGGATGATTAATTATTATATAATCAGTTTAATTGCATTGCTTTGTTCTACATACATAACATTTTCTGTTGGTGTGAATTAGTTTTCACTTTCTACTTTGTGGGATGTTATTGAGAAAACTACATCATTGAATAGATACAGAAATTTTTTTGTAAGCGAGTGCATTTTTAAATTAGTGTCCAAACCTTGTTTCAATACATTATCAGATTAGTTATGTTTCACATTCAACTTTGTGTTACTTTATTTATGTAGTACTTATGTGTTACTTTATTTATGTAGTACTTATGTGTTACTTTATAGTACTTAGTCTATAGTGTATGTACTTTAATGTGTATTTTGTAATTAAAATACTGACAGCTTAAAACAATTTGACAAGTCGAGTTTTCATTGTTTCGGAGGGCTATATGTGTAGCCAAATGGAGCGTTATAACGAAAGCTCCAAGTTGGATTCAACTTGACAGTTTCGTATCCGTTCGCATTAATGCAGTAGCTAGTTCCACTGTTCCGATAAAATGTATGCAACATTTTCTTCCTGCCCTTAGCAAGCGTGGGATCAATCTTAGGACGATGTCCGTAGTTGCTGTTTGTTGAAAGAGTAACCGTGCGACATGGATATTCTTCCTATTAAGAGTTCATGACAATAAATCAATCCACTTTCAATGAAGTAAAAGGATAACATCAAAAATTCTCTTATCAATGGTGTCAAATAATAGAGATGGTTAATTTATACAGGAGAAAATCGATACCTGGAGAGAAAGGAAGTAGCACTTAGAAGAAATACTTTCATCACCTACATTGTATTTTACTTTGCTAGTATCTTTGCAAGTGTTGAAGGAAAAAGTATGTCTTTCTTAGTGCATACTCTAAACGTATCTCTCCTAAGGTTGAAAGTGAAAGCGGCACTTTCTCGTCCGTCTTACAATACAAGTATCTCTCTTGACTATTGTCTAAGGTAAAAGCATCTCTTGTTTTTACAGTGTAAGTGTCTCATCTCTTTTTATAGCGAAAGTAATTCTTTTGTAATGTTTGTCAAGAAAGTGCCACTTCGCTGGTGTTTTTACAGATGGTATCTACTTCCTCCTGAGTTTTGTCAATAGTGTCTAAAGTTTTAATTGCTTTTTTGAATCTTTCTTTTTCTTAAAATAATGAGTAAATTACCTCTTTGTCGTTATGTAAGTAATGATGGACATGTTTCCTGTCGTCTCGAAACAATGACTGATCATAGCCTTCACAAAAGAAGAAGTTGTAGTCGTACGGTGTTTTGCAGCACTGGTTACATTTTCCATTGTTGTAGTAAGTTATGAATGGAGTGCAGATATCAGCGACAGCGTACACTACTCCCTCTTCCACTTTAGGTTTCTAAATTATAAGAATAATTTTAAAAAAATTATAATTGTTATTGAGAAAATAAAGTTTAGGACAAATGATTCTTACGTTTCGCTCTTTGATGAAAAAATTGTTTTCAATTTTTCGAGTTTGAGTCTCGTAGGCTCTCATGCTCTGCCATGGCGTAAATCTTTGGCCTCCAGGCATTTTGACAGAAAATGTGGGAAAACGAAAGAAGGATTTATGTGCAGTACTTGAGCGTACGTGTGGGTGAGAGTCTTAGGCACTACTGTCAGTCGGACTTGAAAAAATATGAAATTAAGTAGGTGTGTGCTGTCTGTAGTAGTAAAAATATATTAGTACTATCTAAACGCTTTATGTTTGATGTGTCAGACGGAAATAGGATAATGGAAAGTTTGTGACGGTGATAAATCTGCAAACGGATGTGTAACTTTCTGCTTTTTCCTTTGCTAACTAACTAGATATCCCATGACAACTTTTATTTTAGAGAAAGTAGAGCAATGAATCCCGTTCGGCCATAGTCATTCATAAGCTGCATAATCATCACTAAATTCGAATACTAATACTATATATATAGCTTAGCCACCTGCCAGGTTGTATATATACAGTATAATGCAATGTAGTTAACTAAGCAGGATAAATTACCTCACTTTTTGTGTGAAATCGTGTATCACCATCATTAGTTAGTGAAAGTAGTACGTGCGAATCAGTTTATCGACTTGACAAGTTATAAGGTGCAAGAAAGCATCCTATTCTGTCCAATTACTGGGCACTAAAACTAACGTGCCCACAGACAATGAATGACGTATGGGTTCCGTACGTGTACATATCGGCACGAATTATCATTCTAATCTTAGATCGTGTCAATTTAAGCTGGAAAATCATATCACAAAATTGCACGAGATATGTCTACAGTCTGTAGTTTATTGGCATATGCAAAAAACTACTCCGTAGTTTACACTCATAAATCAAATATCAACAAAAAACGCTTCGTCATGAATATATGTGAGAACAAATGAAAATTTCAATGTCTTGATTTAATCGTAAATAAATACTGC
Source organism: Tomocerus minor (assembly GCA_009936455.2). Classification (NCBI taxonomy): domain Eukaryota; kingdom Metazoa; phylum Arthropoda; class Collembola; order Entomobryomorpha; family Tomoceridae; genus Tomocerus; species Tomocerus minor. Next base: position 11,716 of record JAAAYG020046853.1, read on the forward strand.
ACAGTAATTTATTCGGCAAATATGAAATGATAGTATTTGCACAAAGGTATTTATTATGACTTTAACTTATGCACCAAGTAGTTCCTTCAGTTTTCTATGGGTGTCTTCAGGGCATGTAACAGGATGTCCTATCGTCCGGGAGTCTTTGAAAATTTCAAAGTCATTTTCTCCAGGATTTGTTTTATCTCCAAAGAAATGGATTGTAGGGAATGGTGTAAGGAATCGTAAAGAATAGGTTTTGTCCCATCC
>JAAAYG020046864.1:0-11963 GCA_009936455.2 Tomocerus minor
GATTTTTTAATTTGAATGATGTATACAGTTTCAACTTTCGTACTGGTTTAATGCATCTTGCTTTGTTTACGTCACAATTGGCTATCAGAGTTTTCCTCATGTCGAAATGCCTAAATATATACTGAGGTAAAAATCATGTAAAAGTCTTCGAAGACTCATGAAGTCTTCAATGTATTCACAGGGGGGAGGGGGGGAGTCAAAAATCGGGAAAAAATGGTCTTCGTAATATATGGACGCTCCCTAACGAAATAAGATTAAATGTTTGCGCCTCTCTTAAATCAATAGCAGAGTCCCAACGAATAATCAGCTTATATATTTTCAGATAAAAACATCAATTGTTTTATAATATTATTTTTAATCCATTGATAGTGCAGAGAGACGGTGGACAGAACCAGATTTAGTTGACGATAAGTTACAAAATAAATATTCAACTTACCCCATTTTCCTAAAGACCATACATCTCAGAAAAACTAATTTTTGAAATTTTCTCCCCTATTTGTGCGAAAGGCGAGTGGAAATTTTTTTCATCATTGTCACAAGTTACTATTTAAATAATATTTTAAGCCTCGGATTTTTTTTTGAAAAAATCAAAATATTCCATCCCCAGAACGGGAATGGATAGACGGAGCAATCTTATTTTCTAATGGCATTGTCGAATATACCCTTAGAACATATTCTGAAAGTTTTTGAGTTATCGTGTAAACGGAGAACGTACACACTAAGAAATGTCTATACTATCTAAAGTAAAATATCACCTTAGATCCAGTATTTTCGTCATCGACCACAAACATTAGTAACTTTTTACTTTGGACACAGAGTAAACTATTTGCTATAAATAAAGTAGTAAAATTATACTAATTACAGTAAATTATGATACTTTAATATAAGTATTGCAATTTACTGTATTCAAAGTAATAATGCAACTGCACTATTTTATACCAATAGTAGTAAAGTTATAACTCCAATTGCAGTACCTTAATCTACTTAATTAAAGGTGAATGAAAGCGCCTAAGTTATACCGGATATAGTAAAATAAGTACCCTAGCACAAGTAAATGAGCTTGCTTCAAATAGAGTAGATAATGAATCTATATGTTACACCAATTATAGTAAAAATATTTACTATAATTGGTGTAACAGGTAAATGATGCACTTAATATTATAACAAATGCACTGCTATGCCATAAGTGCAGCATGCCTCATATATTGCAAAGCCATGAATGCAGCCTGCCTAATATATTGCAAAGCCATGAGTGCAGCCTGCCAAATATATTTGCAAAGTCATAAGTGCAGCCTGCCTAATATATTGCAAAGCCATGAGTGCAGCCTGCCTCATATGTTGCAAAGCCCTGAGTGCAGCCTGCCTCATATACTGAAAAGTCATGAGTGCAGACTGCCTCATATACTGAAAAGTCATGAGTGCAGCCTGCCTCATATACTGAAAAGCCATGAGTGCAGCCTGCATCATATACTGAAAAGCCATGAGTGCAGCCTGCCTCATATACTGAAAAGTCATGAGTGCAGCCTGCCTCATATACTGAAAAGCCATGGGTGCAGCCTGCCTCATATACTGAAAAGCCGTGAGTGCAGCCTGCCCCATATACTGAAAAGTCATGAGTGCAGCCTGCCTCATGTACTGCATGGCCATAAGTGCAGTCTGTCTTATATAGTGCCAGGCCAGGATAATTTTCAGAATTATACTGAACCTGGTGCCTATTTCATAATTATTACAATTCTGCAATCACAATTAAAGCCTAACAACTGAAATCATAATTCCCTTCAATTGCAAAATTTGTAAAAATGTAATTGTAAAACAGTCATTGGGAAATAAGCACCCGATAAATATATTTTTATGTAAAGCAATTATAAGCAAACTGTACCTTTACAATTGTCAAAGTACCCAAAAGTTCAGAAGCATTGCATTTTTTGAAACTTGTCATCGATTTTTAGGAGACGTTGATTTGTCACCGGCTTACGATCCTTGCTCCTCGATCATCACGATGAAAATGAATGATTCGTTGAAAATGCAGTACTTATATATTACATTGTGCTGTTCAGATTTACTGCACAAAAAGTAATATTCACGCATTCGCAATGAAGTATTATTTTGTTATAAATATAGTAAGCTCCATCAAAACTACTATCAATGCAGTGAATTTCATGTTTACAGTTGAGTGCGCATTTACTTGATAACAGTAAAATGGCTTTTTACTGTTGAGTACGCATTTACTTGATAACAGTAAAAAGGCTTTTTACTGTTACAAATAGTAACATTTTACTTGAAATAGTGTAGGTAATAGTAATAAACTATACAAATCTATAGTAATTTATTGGTTTACTTTTAGTCCAAAGTAAGCTTTTAATAAAATTGTAGTGGGCGAAAATGGTGTTTTGCTACTGTTACAGTAATTTTCCCAACTACCTATGCATAAGTAAGAGAGAATTTTTAGTGTGTACGTACATACGTACGAACGTACGGAGAGACAGAGAATAGGAAGCTATAAAGAAGCGATGCCGTTTCTTAATAAGGGCCTTATTATGTAAATGTTACCATCGCTTTCTGTTCAGCACAATTTGTGTCCACTTGTTAAAATATTTACACTCAGCTATTGACACTACTCTTCGTTCAAGTTATCGATTCAGTTCTGTTCCGAACTTCCAAGCAAATAGATTATTGAGGGTATGAAGCAATTAATAACATTGGCTTTGGCAGGTGCTGGGACTTGGGAGAGTGTCTCCTTTCTTGTGTTTTTGACAAAACAAGGAATTTCGTGTATGTATCTTTTCGTGTCCTTGTCGTGCATTTAATAATTTAACTGACATTTAAATTCTTACTACAATTCAATCACAAAATGGAGCCACAGAAAGGTACGTGTTTTAACAGTCAATTAAATACCCAATTAAATTATTTTCATGAAATTATTTATACTTCCCAAGAATAAGTACGCAATTTTAATTAATTTCAATTTTATAGATGAAACGGAGTGGTCTTCAATTTCCGCACCAAGTTCCAAAAAGGTTATCTGTCAGCAGAGTGACTTAAAAATTTCGATTGTTCCTCCTCAGTCATTGGAAACTCAACGGAAAAGCGAAAATGGAGCTAAAGCTGAAAACGAAGACGTGTGCTCTAATTTCATTTATTCGCTCTGCTTTCCTTTATGCTGCAATTCAAAAATTTCAGATATTCAAAATCAAGAGAGAAAAAAAGAAAACTACTTTTGGGGGGATGGAGGAGGTTGTGGGGGACTCCAATGCACCTCTGCCGATTGTTGCGACGGTGGCGCTGATTGCTGCATTGGCGACTGTGGAGGGTGTGCTGACTGCTGCGGAAACTGCAACTGTTGACAAGTTTTTGACATTTTTAATGAACTAATTACATTTTAAAATAAACAATGAACTAATTGACAACTATAAAATATTAAGCATGGGCATATGTTGAAAATAGAAATATATTGAAAATACGGAAATTGGAAATATACTTTAAATAATAAACATATATTTAACTAAATACAGAAACTTGGGGATTACAAAGCTTCCCAAGTTTCTGTATTTATTATTAAATTTATTTACGAAAATTAATTTAATATCAGTTACTTTACTTGGCTGTGGCGTAGGATACCTAAGTCACTTTTTGGTGATGTGTAAATAAATCTATATCTATGATCTATATATATGGTCTATTTCAGCAAGGTATTTAGATTCCTCTTCAGTTACTGCCCCTTCAGGAACATAGTAACGAAGTAATCAAAATAACAAAGAACTTGCACCCAATTTTAAGCTGGGTGCCCAAGATTTTAACAAGGGAAATTTAAAAAACATATTTTGACTATTGCGCTACTATTGCCGTGGATGCAAATACCACGGTTTTTAGACTCTGTAAACTGCCTTTGCTTTGGTTTGACAAAATCTTTTTTCTTCGACCATAATTTCATTTATTTGGGTCAACAAAATAGTTCGAAATTCTAAATTGTAATTACATGTAAATTCGAATTTGTATGTAAACCACCCTGTGAAGTTTGAAACAGAGTATAACTAAAACTAACCAACATAAAATACTCTAAATAAGGTATAAAAAATATTTACAGGATTATGTACAGCTTGCTTCTAATCTAAATAAATGTATAAATAGCGTTACGTTTCTTGGCGATTTTAATTTCAACTTTTATTTCGCTTCAATGTTACTTAAATTTTTACCACCTCTGGTATATATCATAATAATATACCCAAACATCAAAAGGGAGGGTTATAACGACCCATCATCATGGTGCATGGCGTATGAAAATCAAGAACTATTGGGTTGTCGGTTGTAGTTGCCTTAAAGGCTTTTAACACAATTCAGAATTAAATGGACATGGAAAGTGGGAATTTCGGATAATAATTCGTTTGGAGTTACTGTGTGTCATATCAAAATTAAACTCCTGACTACCTGTAGGATATCCACTACGTTTTACAACAGACTCAAGAGGACAAATTATTTTGTGGACAATGCTGTCGAGGCAAAATAGACTCAACACAAAAAATTAAAACAGATAGCTGAATCAAGAATTTTATCTTTCTGCCTACCAAAGTCATCTCAATATAAAGTGCAAAGTCCGCTTCTTGTCTCACAAACTCAAAACGCAACGCTACTTTGATTTCTTGCTAATGTTCATGCACGCATATTCCATAAAAAATAAATTCTTATCCATTTGCAGAAACTGCTGCGTCCTGTCTACATGTAACTCTTATCTAAACTGCCTGGCTGACCTTGTAAATGAGTAACCGTCTCAACTTCAACTGTATTCGTACGCAAGAACAGTGTCAATAAATGCTGGCGAGTGGAACGACACTATATAATAATTAAGTGCCTAATGTAATCACTTTCTTTGCACACTATAGACATGATGTTTTTTTGTTTGGATGGATGCGATTTTATAGAGTGTAAAGATTATAGCCTCCTCAAGAATCCCGAGCTATACTACTGTAATTAAATTATTCCAAGCAGAATTGAATACCACAATTACACTATCAAGCTAGCTACCAAGACCAAACGCAACAAATTAAAAATTACGGCAACTAGCTCTTATATCACGATGAATGTATGTCTTTCTAATGAGACTGTTCTTATAAAAATATACTCCATGATACTCACAGGAGACTGGAGATACATAATTAGTTAGTGATATGTATCTGTAGGGTAGTGAAAATTAGCCTACGCCAAATAAAAGTAGCCGACGCAGAAGTGGCGTGATGGAAAACAGTCTACGTCTAAAGAAAGAGGAATTTCGACAATGCCGAAACGGATAATATCCGACAGCGAAGATGACATTAGGCACTGAATGTGATGAGTGGGTGCGTTGAGTTTCACTTCGATACTTCTCTGCTTTCGTCAAATTCTACTCAGACTTAGATTATTTACAATTTGGTTGACGACGATTAGAGCTTTGGGTCCATTACTAATTCGGCTTCGGCTAACTCTCTCTTTAGCTTTGACTATTTCGTTCGGTGAAGGATTGCTTTCATTTGAGACTAAATTCGGCGTGTAGGCTAATTTCTCTTGGGCATAAGTTAATTTCCAGTACCCTGTATCGGCTGTATTTATAGAGATGTAATATTAAATTGGCAGATAATGTAAGTAGGTATTTCGCTATTTTGAACAAGACTGAAACTGACCATACACTCTTGTACGAACCTCACAGTATTATACACATACCATTCTTGATTAGTAGTAACATTAAAAATGAGCCTTTTGTAATCCTAGAAGTTCTAACGCGCTTCTGTAGTTTGGCGATTTCTTCGTTTGCTTTGGACTGCTTCGCAGTGCGTTGTGCCGCCGGTGCGGTCTCTTACTGAATCATGTTAAAAATTGCTTACTTGCTCTAGAAGTAATTTCTCGTTATAATATCATATTATACAATTATTTTTTGGGTAAAGAATTTATTTATCTATCATTATTCAATCTTTACGTAATTTGAAAATAAATGCCTCTCGTAATTATGTGAACAGTCAGCAGTGTCAATAATAAGCATGGATTTGTTAGACATGTATAGAAAGCAAAATGTAATAATGTTTACTATCGGGTGTTGTTGTTTATTATAGAAAACTTTCAATCTGCCTTTTTGAAAATACCTCAGTTCCCAAAGGTCCACTACGACTTTATTTGCAGTAATGGGGTCTAAGGAGGAAGTTGCTCTGGAAATCAAGAATGGCAACAATGAACTGTGTGAAATAGTTCCAAAAGTATTGAATGATGCATTTAAGTTTGTGAAATCTGGGCACAAGAGGACATTATTTAAATACTTGAGCAACAACGAGAACTACAATCCTTTTGAAACAGATGAAAACGGAAAAACGGTCCTTCACCATGCTGTCACGTACAGTAAGTTACCTACCCACAGAATTTTTATTTCATATATGCTTGTTCTGTAAAATTTCATTTTTGTTCGCTCTGATATCTTATTAGAATTATTTCCAAAATTAATTGCAAAACTTAATTATCAATTAAAAAAAGTTATTTTTTAAATGTTAAAAGCAAGTCGAGTTTTGGCGCATGAAATGGTGGCTATGATATTGCGCTGCGACCAACTCTGGAGGGACAATTATATAGATGAAGACAAGATCAAGGAATTGGTTGACGTTCAGGATATAAATCATGAAACAGCTCTGCATCTGGCCGCTAAGAAAGGACGAAAGAAAATTGTCGAACAATTACTTGATGCAGAAGCCAGTCTCAACATAAGGTCAGCATCTACGTTCTTTTCCGTTTCCCAGTTACCTAGATTATTCTGATTTACTAATAAATTAAATATGAAATAATTGAATCAGAGATAAACAAAATAAGACGCCGCTGGATCACATTTATGTGAAAGTTCCGGAGGTTATTGTAACTCGCTACAATACATGTGTCAGGTTCAAGAAAGAGCAGGACAAGGTTAATGATGAACAGCTGCGTTTAGACTTCAAGTAAACAATTCGAACTTTTTTAAAAAATAATTGAAGGAAAAGTCATTTACTTAAAAATAATAAAATAAGCAAAACTGTATTTAAGAGATAGAGTCAAGATGGGCCAAACAAAACTGCCTGCAATCAGTGATTTATATTTAATACATTAACAATCAATATTATGATAAGTTATATGATATATTGTGATTTGTTACGTGATCATTTGATACACCTTTTTTATGTAGTGCAATAATCGGACAGAATTGCGACGACGCTGCATCCGAAGAATCGGAAAAGAAAGAAACTGAAATCTTGGCGCATCTGCTTCAAGCACCAGCTGAAAAATTTGCCCCAGTTTTGCAACATCCATTGGTTCAGGCATATTTATACTTAAAATATGAGAAAGCATATTTCGTTATTATGGCTTCAATTGCAGTTCATGTAAGTTGAAACAGTGAACCCTAAAATAAAACATTGTATAAAAATAAGGGCAAGTAATTCAAAAATATAATTTTGCAGATATTCTGGTACGCTGTCTACGCTTACTTCATTTTCAGCATATACTTCCAGAGCTGCCCTTGGAGGCGAAATGAAGGTAATGATTTAAAACTACATGGGAAATATTTTTGATTGTCTTTTCGTATAAATAAGTGTCCACCAACACTTGATCTCTCTACTTTACGCTTGGGTCTCGTTCTTGCTAAGAAATCTATTTTTTTTATTGGAAATATTAATTTAAAAGTATGGCGACATCCAGTAAATAATAAATAATCAAGTGAATTATTGTCATGATCAGAAAATGGGACAACTTTGAACGGCACAATGTCAAAAATTGCATGCCCAGGAGAAGAGTTGAATTTTCCTGGACTGCCATTGGCAATTGTTAGCTGGACGTTGGCCTTACTCTTCCTTGTGAAAGAAATGTTCGAGATTTGTACAGTTCCCCCTTCAAGATACTTTGCCCAACTGGAAAATATAGGGCAGTTGTTGGTAATTGTATCTGTAATTTGGACTCCTTGGCCAATTTACGAATATCTTGGGGGAAAGGATATCATCATGGTCAATCCGTGGCAATATGAATTAGCAGCGGTTTGTTAATAATTCAATTCAATTAAACACAACCTTAAACGGCTATTTTATTTTTTGAACATTAATATTGCACTTTGATTAAGCAGGTTTCAGTTTTTGCTGTTTGGGCATTGGTACTAAGTCAGCTTGGCAAAATTCAACGACTCAGATTGTACTTGGAGATTTTTGTGAAGGTTCAATTGATATATTATTATAACATTTAAAATATCTAATCATTCCAAATTTTTTGTATTTCGGTAATAATACTGTTTCCCAATTTTAACAGGTGTTCAAGAGCTTCATGTTTTTCTTGATTTCATTTGGATCTCTACTTATCGCATTTGCTTTCTCGTTTTGTATTATCATGCCGGAGGTCTCATTTAAAATACTGAATACATTATTATTTAATTGCACTAATTATTTAAATCCTGTGTTAATAAATGCAAATTATTTAAGGCTAAATCATTCGAGACGCCGTTACTGGCAATCCCTAAAGTGCTGGTGATGATGACAGGAGAATTGAATTACGACGATCTATTTTACAACAAAGACGATGCTGGAAGTAATCCTATTTACTTCACTACAACTCAGTTCATTTTCGTCCTGTTTACTATTTTAATATCCATCATTTTGATAAATTTGCTCATTGGTTTGACCGTCAGTGATACTCAGGTGTGATTTTGATTAACTGCAATTATTAATCCTTATCATATTATAAATGTAATTTTATCATTTCTTTTTTTCTATTTAATTCTTTTTTCAGGAATTAATAAGCAAAGGTCATGTTGCTGAACTCTCCAGTATGCTAGAAGCTATTTACTTGGCAGAATCCTTGGCTGAAAGAATTTCTCAACTGTCTTCAACCATACACCTTTCGAAATTCTACTCCAGCGATTGGCTTCTTGATAGACTGTCCATATCAAAAACGACAGTTTGCAATTTTTGCTGCATTAGAAACAAAACCTGGAAAGAAATCCAATTGCGTGATAACGATTTTGGAATTGTAGAATTGTCATTTTCTAACAAATATCCATTTCCTGAGTCTGTTATGCTTGAATTGAAACACCTGGCAGAAGATAACTTGTACTCTGAAGAAAAAGAAACGTTGACTACCAATGCGGAATTACTTCGTCAACTAGAGAAAATGCCGACAGAGTTCGAAAAAATATTAACAACCCTTAACCACAGAATTTCATCTACAAATTGATTTTAATCACTGATTTAATTTTAAGCTAATATGATTTGTGTTACACTTTACACGTATATGAATAGCTATTCATATTACTTTGTATCATTCCAGGGGCTTAAGTATTTAAGTTGACAAACATATGTAATATATCCATGACACGCTCATTGGCTTTACACAATTTCATTGGTTAAATCCAATTAGATTTTTTGGAATATTAAGTGTTAAACAATTGTTCACAAACGTAAAAGCATTTTTGCTTAATAAAGTAAGATTGATCAGAATTTAAAAAAATATCCTCAAAAGTTTATTTGATAATTTTTTTTATTTTTGTTGTCAAAATATTACGTGGGACTTTTCCTGGAGTTTTCAAGCAAACTTTTACAATTTGCAACACTACTCGAGGTTATGTAAGTAACTCGATCGATTGATGTCATATATTTATGAATCATATATCTAGGTATTACAAATTGATACTTTGATATTCTCACAAGCTCATGCAGATTTGCTCGTGTACAAACAATCGATCTCGTGACTGCGAGTGATACAAAACAAGTAAAAGTGAAAATACAGATTAGCGATAGCTTGCAGATAGGTATATAACTGAAAATAACGCTTTCATGATGGTTATGATTAAAACTACGCCCAGTATTATTTACTCCTTCTTTTAACAGCGGAAAAATCAGAGATTAGATAGTTTGGCGTAGGTAATTAATGTTTTCCAAATATGCCCATCCGCTCGTGGACTCATATTGAATCATAAAGGACGGCGAGAATTATATTAATCTAATCGGGCTGATAATTGCCAATGACCAGAGTATAAAGTCGGCACACCGTAAAATATTTTTTGTTGCCGCATGCATGCCTGCCGTAAATATATTATGTATGTATGTATATTTGCATACATACAAATATTTACGGCTTTTACGACATTTACGACAATAAACGGCAGGCGGCATATACGGCCCACTCGATATTCTGCCTATCAAATATGATTAAGCCTTTATTATCTCTGTTATCTTGCTGACAAATGCTAATGCTATATTATTTGCAACTAGAAATCATAGTATCAATCATTCATTTCGTACACGACACGCTACATTACTTATTCACTTCCCAAGTTTTGAATATTATTTAATTAATTTTATTCGCCCGTGTTTTTATAAAAACCAAGTAAGGATCAATTTTAAAAAAATGTTTAAAACACCACTAAAAGGATTCATTCTTGGTTGAATTATAATTACTATCGGAATTGTTGTTTTACATTACTTCAGAATCAAAGAATTAGAGAATTAATCCCAGTGTGTTGAAGAAAATAAATATACAACATTTGTTTCATGCGCTAAATTTTGCAATGTTTTTTTGTTTTTAAATGCAGCTGACTTGAAAATGAGTTGGCAACAACCGCCAACAGGAGGGTTTCAAGATAATGTTATCTATAAAATTGAGAGTGCGGCAGACGGCGGGGTAATATAATTATTATTTTTTAATGTCAACCCATTCATTTAAAAATCTATTATCCCTTTCTGATTCTTTAACTCCATCATATAATTAAAGAGTAGTCAATGCTGACACCATTTCTGCTAAAGAAGCAAACTCGTAAGAAACCTCTACGTGTAAAAAATGTTTTGTTTGGCTACTTATATTTCTTGTGATGCAAAAAAGCAAACTAAACATTTTGCAAATATCAAAAGCGATGATTCCTTGAGATTGATTGCCTATGCTGTTTTGTTTGTCGGAGAATTTAAATGATACAAAGAGATTGTATATTGTGTTTAAAATAATAGCAAATTTTTAGCCTTTAATTTAATATACTTCTTCCTTTCGATTTCTTTAATTCTAAAACTCTTGTGGGTTATTATAATTATTTTAAACCGGATTTCTATTTATAAACATTTCATCAAAATCGATATCTAATAATATATTTTATATTAATTGTCATTGACAAAATTTTACATAAACCAGATAGGTAAATACTATTAATTTGCAGATGCATTTCTGCCAAATGTCGCTTTGCCTGATTCCTTGAAACAATTATTGATAATTATCTAGGATTTTAATATTGAAATGTCACTTTTGTGTCACGTATAGGTGCTGGACTTGTCCGGGAATAAGAGCAAAAAAGGTAATTGATTACAACGAAAGTAAACATGTATGACCTCACAAAGTGCTGATAATATTTTATTATGGGAAGACTAACGTCATCGAGCGTGAATAATAAAAACATGAGTTATCTGCGTCATGTGCAGATAACTCAAACATTAGTTTTAGACATGTAATATACAAACCCAAATTGGCCTTGTATACATAACGCATATAATTCATTATACTTTAAGGTGCAAAAGTTATCACGTACCCTTACAATGACGGAGAGAATCAAAAATTTAGAGCGGAGAAACTGGGTATGATCTTGTTAAAATGTTAAATATCAATCCGAATAATAAAATTGAGTTCTAAAATGTTCGTATATAATAGTTTAAAAATTCAAAATATTTATAACAAAGCGTTAATCAAAACTATGGAGCCAAAATAATGTTCATTTCCTAGCTTCATCATATTTAAACAATCATTTATGAATATAATTTCAAAGGGCTGGGCTTCCGTTTAGTACCTGTGCTCCAAGGAAAGAAGGACGTGATTTTGGATTTCAATCGTAGCTCTGGGCAACTTTCAACTTGGGTAAAATGACGACTTTACTACATCATTATATATGTATTGCGGTTCCGCTATAACTATGTTGGGCTATCCTACTGTATTAATCAGACCGCTGCCATACCTACCTTGGTAAT
>JAAAYG020046875.1:0-11958 GCA_009936455.2 Tomocerus minor
CAGACAGACAGACAGACAGACAGACAGACAGATCGAACATTTCCATAAAGAGGTCACTATGTTCCCTCTTAATAATTCAGTAGCTCTATACGCTTTTTGTGATGAAAATTATTAGTACGGGACGATGTGCGATGGTAGTAGAACAGGAATTTGAATCTTGCTAGTTGATGTACAGTACACAGATGATGTTAATGGGATGCATTACCTTGCACAATGCAGCATGACACATGTCTCAGCTACTGAAAAGAACATAAAAGTTCATCGGTTTTCCTTTAATTCCTCTCATCCGTGGGTATCACGGATGATACCAGATCGTTTTCTTTAAATTATACGTTGTGGTTCTCTTGAGATAGTTATACAGTTCTAGTTCTATGTACTGTAAATATCTATTACAATATTCACAAAAGAGTCTAAAGATAATTTAATATCCGAGTATCTGAGTGCATGGTAGTGCATAATGCAGCTGTCAACAAATGTAAAACTTATTCATGTTGATTGCTTTCTTATTAGATTAGTGCTTTATGCTTGGAGGAAAGAAAATAAGGATAGACTTCAGGAGGTTGTTAGTTAAGGAGCTAAAGTTGACACGACGTTCTAAATTAAAGTGTCATCTTCTTTTCCTCTAACTACCTCTTCCTCAATTACTAACACTGAACTAAAATTCATTTCTCATTGTCAGCTCCCGACAATCATTTCCTAAGAATGACAAGAAACTACAAAAGTAGCAATGACAGTCAGCCTAGCTAAATACGCTCATTCAACTAAATACATTCTAAAGGAAATTAGAAAATGAAGAGAATGTACTTACATAACTTTCTTCCTCTTACTCTGACATCATTATGCCTTTGATTTGATTCATTTCTTTATTTAGAACAGCCTCATTATTCATTCTAATAACTTTATATTAAATCTGCTCATGCATATCATTTAAGCAAGTAAAATATACACTACTAATGATAGCTGTATTCTATTGCATCATTTATGACAACTTGTACGTTACGTAATGTCTTAATTTATGCAGTCTACTTATATTAGTGTCTCTCTAATTAAAGCAATTATGTTTAGGATCATAAAGATAACTTGTACAAAAAAATATCTCATTTTTCATCTTTATATGCTTTGCTGATTTTGAAAATCTCACAAATTCTCAACATGATGATATATTTATTTCAGGAAGGACCCTATTGCATTAAGAATTCAGTATATTTGTGATACCTATATTATATATACCTGACTCCTTTGGCTATTATCTTAATTGCCATGCTGAAATGATTTTCTCCACATTATGCACTAATGTGATAGAAGGAGAATTTCGTAGAACTGAGCAAAGAGCATGGCGCAAAGGTCTATATAGATGTTAGTGAATTTCAGTAGAAATCAAAGGAATTGCTTGTACTACTAGATTTCTGCAATTATTCTGTCGTGCATATGCCATAGTTAGGGAAGTGTGCAATTATATTTACCAACATCTTCATCAAAACTTAATTACTTAGCAATGAATAAGACTTATTAGTATTCTGAAGATACTTTGCCCCAATGCCCAATAACATGTGTTTGTACAGGTAGCTATCAGTGTAAATGCGGTACCATATAAGAAGCCATAATAATATTGCATCGTTTTTCACGTCAACGTCAATACGAATCAATTTATATTGAATATTTTACACTTTACTAACCAGAAAGGGAAGCATTTATTCAGTAATACTGACTACTGATTGTATAGTGTCTGTATATAAAGAATCCGTATAGTAAAAATATGGGCTAGGTAAGTAATGAAGACATTTTCGCAAATAATTTCGCGTGTTGAAATTTTGTTGTTTGTTCTAGGATTGTATCGTATTATTAATTCCAACAAGTAACTACTGGCGGGCGCATTCTTTTCCTATTCTTATCTTCAATGAGTGCTTCCCATTTCTCGAGCCAAGGAAAAGGTTGGAAAGATAACATCTTAATGAGTCCCACGGGCACAGTTGCATCTAAAGGCATTTGCCCTGGCCATTACAATTACAAGACAATGAAAAATCTCTGGGAATGAAGACTCCAACATTGTAATTAAATCATCTGATTTTATTTGAAGCGAACATATATTATTCTCTCATCTGTCAGAAGTATTTACTTAAGGGAACTGAGGGGAGACTACTCAATTTTACAGTTGAAGAAGTCTAATTGCAGGTTGTCTTCTTTTGTTTCTACCTACTCCATGGATAAGTAAGTGATTATCATAAAGAATTCATTATTTGATCAGGGAAGCAAAATCGTTTTTCCTTATCCATTGAATTCCTTGGCAGCCCCATTATTTTAGCACATTGCCACCCGTGCGATTTCAGGTAGAAGGCAAGAACACCTAGCGAGTTTTTGGACCGGACTACAAAACCAAAGCAGTTATATAAAACATTTAAACGATACAGACAGCCTAGAATCAAACCAAATCTGACAAAGTTTCAGTTGCCTAAATATTATCTTACATTTTGGGTATTACCATTTACTGACAGTCTTTTTTGAAAGTATTTATACAAACGTGTCTTGTTTGTAATTGTCCAAAGAAAGAATTAAGGAAAATAAAACCATATCAGAAAATGTTTTTCGTTACAGAAACTAGAAGATTTTCCTAAGAAAGAATGCTTTATGCATTCCATTTTAATCCTATTGGAATACATGGCTCTTGAGTTATTTCTCATGTTTGCCACTTTTTGCATTAAATTCTAAGGAGGAAAAGAGAACAGAGTGAAATCATTTTATCATGCTCTTAAAATTACATAGAAATCTCGACGTTTCCTCCTCCCATGCCCCAAAACCGTCAATTTTCACTCATTTGTCTTTGAAAACATTATTCTCAGCTGGTTATGATGGGAAGTGATGTGATGAATGAGCAGAGCCTAAGGATCTTAAATCCATGTTTCAATTTCAAATTGAAGACGAAGTGATGCAGTCAAGCACTGATGACACAGGTATGCCTGTTTCTAACAGCAAAACGAACAACTACAAATATATTCAGAACAAATGCTTACATAAATATGTTTAGTATGGGAGGTAGTTATCGTATTCTGCTAATGTCAGCCCATAAACTAATTCCATACTCAAAAAGATGGATATTTTCTCCCTGTTTTTGTCACTTAGTTCTGATTCACAGCTTAACATTGATGTTTCATCTTTATTTGTGTTTCGGAGACAGTGATAGAATGCTCTGAGTTTTCGTAATGGTATTTGACTGCGAAAACCAATATCCTCAAGCTACGGCGATACATACAATGAAAACTTTAGCCATTTTTCCAGAAGAAAAGGTTTCTGGAAAAATTCTCTTTTCTTCTCTCATCTGTGTTCCATGTAGTTATATATTAATTCTTCTTACATTTAAAAATTTACAGCAACTAACCATAACAGTTTAGTTAATATCGGCATAATTATTATAATCAAATATTTAGGTGCTTGTTTGGATAACATGTAGGTATTAGGAATGCACACTTTCGTATTAAAAAACAATAATAGATGTTATTATTGCTTCATTAGAGTCTCTTGTAATGTAGCACATTGCTACATTACATAGAATGAAATATATTGAGATATTTATATTTGCAGCAGTAGTTAGGTGATCCCGAAATAGAAGGAGGATTTTTCAAATGTTTCGTTTGCAAAGAGACAGAGTGCCACTTTTCAAACGTTTCATAGAAAAACGAAATGAAATTAAAACTGCAAATGAAAGGATTCCCATTCAATTCTGCATTTTTTAGGAACTAAGTGATGTAAGATGATTTTTATAGCTGTCAGTTAGGTACCTACTTGTATATGATGCACAGTAAAAGACGCAGGCGAGAAATGTTATAAATGTTTGTTTGTACTCGTATTATTATTATTAGAGAGTCATAATGGCAGAAGGGATTTCTGTGCTCACACGACACAATAGTAAAAAATTCAATTTATCCCAAAGCTCTTGACATGCCCTGATTTTTTCCGGTAATATTTACACTTCAACTGAAGTGAGCATTTGTTATGGCCTGGTAAAAAGTGCAGCGAACAAAGGAAAATAGAGTAAGACACACTACTTATGTACATGTACAGATTACATATGCAGGATTAGGATAAACGAGCTAAAAGACGAAACTTGCCTCCAGACTCGACGCAAATCTCCAGCGTGTTCGACTTTAGTCACCACTTTCTATCCCGGCCTCTATGCTTTTCATTGCCTTGTTCCACCATCAGATCAAATAATTCATCTTTATCCATTCCACATCCTTTTCCTTCACTTTTACTACTTATTCCTTAGAGTCTTAAATCTATGACTGGATTTTACATGGAGGAGAATCTCTTTCCCTGAGCAAAATCATTGACTATATAAGTACCTTAGTGCACATTATACAAAAATACGTAGCTCTCCAACTTCTACTTAGCTATAAACTATTGCCTTGTCCTTTTGACTTCGTTTCTTTTTATTGGATATGTAAAGAGAGGGGTATACCTTATTAGAAGGTGCTCGGTGAACCATATATTCCATTTATTTCCCCATAACAATCAAAAAAAGCAGAGCACGCCTACTCTAACTGATTTTGCTGAAAGAAAATTGTTTTTATCTACCTCTTATATTATAAATTCGTAGCATATGCTCAAAATTAAAGATATATCTGCTCCCCGTCCTAATACTTGCAAGTAAAAGCTATTATTACAGTAATCTAGTGTAAGTTCACATCCTATACCTCACACAAATCTCATGCTAAGAAAGTAAATCACAACAATTGCATACATTTAGACATGTGTTACATATTTTAGGAATGTGCATTTCGTAAGTCATATATTCACAAAGTTTCATTGCCTACTAAATTTAAGGAAATGACAATGTAGATCGATTGTTTGTATCTGTATCAATAAAGTTAGGGAAAAAATAATCATTTTGGGAATATTAATTTGACTGAATATGTAACTGTCTCGTCGCCTTCGTACCCTCTACACAGATTAATACTTGTATTGTGGTTAGTTGCTCATATATACATCTTGACATACATGATACTTTAAAAAATTAAATGCCTCTCCTTTATGTATGACAAAGGGTTATTTTCGAAACTGAATTTGTATTTTGTAAATGATAATCAATTGATTTGAGACACTAAAGAATTTTTGTTTCACTGAAATGACCCTACCTGTCTATAAGATGAATGGTTGTAAAAAATATACGATTAAAAGTGTCATATGCTAGATATTTTCGCAATTTATGTTGATTTTTTCAATCTGAACATTCAATTCTATTTTTTAACTTTTTTGAAAATTTTAGTTTCTAAATAACAAATTCGTGTAGACCACATTTCCCGATACATCAAAAATGTCTTGTGCAATTCATCGTATACGTGGATGTTTAATTTCGTTTTAAATGCCAAGAACATAGTCAGAGCAGGTAGAGACTCGCAGCAGAGTAGTTGTTACAGTTTGTATCTATATATTATCCGGTTCATCTAAAGTGATACCTTTAAAATAAATTGTTATTTCTCTCGACAACGACAGAGTGGTAATTTTTACCTTGTATTTTTGATTCTCCCAATCCAGTTCCAGTCTAGTTCTAACAAGATTTCTAAAGCATAGACATATTTGGTAATGGCAATCGTGGCGATGATAGACAGGACGCAATATTTAAAATGACTTGTGCAAAAAGCTTTAGAGATATTTTATCATTACTCATAGTGCATAATATATTTGTACTTGAGGATGTGATAAAATTACATATTAATGTGATCTGTGGGAAAGGACAACTACTTAGATACCTAAAAGAGTATTGAATAATCCACAGTGTCATTTATATTTATTGTTATTATTACGAATGTATATATGTCAGAAGATGAAGAGAGAAAAAATGCTTTTCACTAACAATTTATTTACATAGGGGCATCGATGCATAAAAAAGTGGCGACCAAAGAAGACTGTTGTTGTTTCATACTACGTAGATATTATTGTGTTGAGCATCGGTTGGGGTCCTTTGCATCTGTATTTCTAGATGAATTGACTTGAGTTTTTGATAAATGTGCCCATAGAAAATTTGCGATGACTCAGACTTGGCAAAAGATGAACATATGCATTAATAGTAGAGTAGCGTGGCGGTGCAAGGAGAGAGTGTCAAAATCCGCACAAAAAGCCATTAGTAATAAAGAATGGCAAGCACGAAAAGGTAAGGTTAGTAACTCGACTTGACTTGGTTGCGCCGACTTAGCTTCTCTTTCCAATTCGATAGTGGACGATGCAAAAAATATCCACTACACACTTACCACATGCATAACATCATCTGTAGTTTATAAGATGTATTCAGCATATTCAGAAAAAATCGTCGTAAGCCTGCTGTAAAAGATACGGTCTTGGTGGTAGGCCTACTTAACATATGAATCATGTAGGGCATAGTATACTTGTATATTTGTAAGGAAATTCGAGCAATAAATCCAACTTTTCGGGATAAATTAAATGTACATTACAATCTTCTATTATCACTTTGCCAAGTTCTCCTTGTAACAAAAAAACACAATTCGTTGACCGAATTTGTGAATGCCTACCCACTCAAGTTTTCAATATACTAGCTACAGCATATACGATTTGCGCAAATTCTACTTATTTCTCTTGTTCTGAAGAGAAGACTCTTAATCATCGTCATTTAACGTCCAATTACCTAACACCCAATAAATATTGTGCACTTTTCGCAATTTTTCACTTGCTAGATAACATTTCTTGTGGAAAATTGTAAGTTGTGCCTAATTACTATCCCTTTATAGTCATATCTGTACAGATACACAACCTAAGGTCTCCTTAATTAATTTCCCCCGTATCAGTAACAGTTATAGTTTTCGAAGGTTGAGGTGGTAAATAACTTGATGGAAATCGAAATTAACACTTTACAAATCTAATCAGGCTCAGAAGTATACAGACAGAACATAATATTGTATGAATAACACATTTGGCAATTCTTTTTGCGATAGGTACTTGCTAAAGTTGTGACTCATTTGTGGATGAATATGTAATAAATCTTCTGGGACAACGAATCAAGTTGCTCATTCAAATGACGAAAACGAGGAAACGTAAGCAGGGTATACAAAGTTCAAGGAACATGATATCATGAAAATATAGGTAGATAACGTGCAAACGACGTAAAATTATATAAATCTTTTGGTACCCAGCATGACAGGTAATATTTAATTGGTTCAGTGTGACAGGAGTAACAGACAAGATGCTCCTCGCATCTAAAATTACAGCTTATTATTGCTTTAACATTCTTTACAACCTGAACTAAAGAAGAAAGATGATGATGGATGAGATTTAGCAGTCTCAGGTCTCTAAGGAGTAAAACATTAGGTAAAATCGCATGGTATCTGTAATCGTTTACACTAACTCTTCTGATATAATATTTTTGTGAAATGCTAACAAATGCAGCATATATGCTTACTTAACTTATTATGTAGCGGAACTTACCATTCTATATATTTAATACCAGAACAAATAATTAATGAGTTCATGAAATGTTTCATACGGTTAAAGCATTTGTTTGTCTAAAGTTATTGTGCTCTACTTACAACTTGTAGATAATTATGTCATGAAAAATTCATACACAAAAATAAGGAAAAGTTAAAAATAAAACTTCTGGATAAACTTATCGTAATATATGATATCTGTAAAAAAGGGAGAAAAAGTTGAACATATTATGACCTCAGGCGATATGTACCTGTGTCAAAATGCTAATAATGAATCAAGTAAAACCTTCAAAACGATATTAACAGCAGTCAGCAGTTCCTTCCCATAGTTTTTCACAGGGATGTTAAACGTGCGCATTGCATGGCATGCATGATTTTGGGCTGAAGGAACAAATTCTGTCATGCCACAATGCAATAGTATAATAACAAGAATAGCTAGCATTAAACAAAGCAGATTAAGATTATGCTAATTTTCAAGTAAACTACTCATTCGGATATGTTGTAGGTATCATGTGTTTGTAAGGGGCAGTAAGGGCGTTAATCTATTTGTTCACACGCAATAGGTGTGTATGCCTGTACTTACAATGTGTGCCTTTCACGTTCTCTACACAACATGCGTGCGTGGCAGTGCGTAATGTAATTCTCTTTGGAAAATGCCATTATATATAAACACATGTATTCAAAAGCATATTTTTAATGTAAGAGAGCTTTGAGCAACTTGTAATAAGTTAAATTCGACAATGTAAATACCTAGGTACACATGTTCCTATAGAAGAACTTCAAGAAACACAAATTACACAAGTATAGCATGTGTTAAATGCACAAATCTGAAGTTCAACCCTAAAAAAGCGGATTTATTTACACTTTAGAGCATTCTAGTTAAAATAATTTGGCTAATTGTTAGTTTGCCAGGATTTAGCATTTTAAAATAGGATTAGTAATAGCGGTAGAGCTTAGTGCGGTGAACTAAAAGGTACTAATGCAATGTTAAATATTTTATTATAGAAAATAAGCTATAGATAATTGTCATTCCTTGTTCGGAAGTGTTGAATGAATGGGTCGCAGAATGTGCTCTATTAGTCCACAGTGTGCATTTTAAATCGTGCAGTGTGAGAAAGTAAAAGTAAAAGCCTTTAAAGATTTAATGACAGATGTTCGACCGAGTGACTTAGTCTAGTACTGCCCCATATCAATAGGCAGGAAGAAATGAAGCGTAAACACACACATAAACAGCAGAATCGCCGACTTAAATAAAAAACAAGGCTGTTGCTCTGTATTTACCTATATGTTGCATTATAGTGTGTTTTTTAGATTCATTGAACCTCCCAGACACACTTTTAACAGAGAATTAGGTGTACGGTGCAATGCAGGTAAAGCTAAATGGCTGAAGGCCCTTTCTACACGACAATAGAGCACGGTAAATGCATTCAGTGTCTAATGTAAAGTTGTAATGCATCGGAGGAGAGGCTTTTCAGCCGCCGTCTATGACTGTCCAAATC
Organism: Tomocerus minor; assembly: GCA_009936455.2. Classification (NCBI taxonomy): domain Eukaryota; kingdom Metazoa; phylum Arthropoda; class Collembola; order Entomobryomorpha; family Tomoceridae; genus Tomocerus; species Tomocerus minor. The sequence goes on from JAAAYG020046875.1 coordinate 8,930, forward strand.
CAAATTAGGAGATTCCACCATAAATGTTTAATTGTCGTGCTTAATGGCACTATCATTATTGAAAAGGCAGAAAACTTTCCAGTTCATTCAATAACAGACAGAACTACAGAGTGTGAAATGACATCCCCTTGGCCATTTAACCATAACAAATAGTGTATAGTAGCTTTATCTCTTTTTTTCTACTACGGTGCGATATGGCATTAAGATTCTTCTCTACTGCCTCCTTATTTCCCTTCGTAGGCATCTCCCTCTCTTTCTTCTTAAGAACAATGCCTGGTTGTAGTGAGGAGTTAATAGTAAATGCGCCTGCATGATTCTCAGCTCTTTCCTTCCTTTCGGCAAATCTGGAACAACAAAGTAAAAGAAAAGGCCGTCCGGTGCAACTAAAAACGTCACATTGCAGCTTTACGATTATATACTCTCTAGCTTCATCTATAAAAACAGTGAAGATTACAACCCACTACCATTACATAAGTTCATTCCCTCATTTATAATGTAGGTGCTTTGAATTCACTTAAGGTTACGTTCTGGGATTCTCTAAAATATTTTTCTTTACTTAGACACATTCAAATGCCTTACTCATACATTTGAACTATCTTCTATACCCTTACTACACAAAGCATACACGTTTTTTTTTAAACAATTGCCGTGTTAGAATAATATGTTACACACGATAATCATACATACCTACCAATTTTATACGCTAAATTACGTAACCAGCACCCTATATCATAAATAAGTGATATATAAGTCAGTTTGAGCACATTTTCTAGATATACGAAGTAGTTTGCGTGTAAAATCAATGCATAATCCACAAACACAATTTACGCTTTAAGGAGTTGTGTATTGAGTCATAATTAATCATCCCACTACTAGAGGTTTAAAATCTATGTACAACTTGAGCAAGTGGGAACAATATTTATTAGTATAGAAATTCTAAGAATTTATAACGTATCACCTTTTCAGTTTCACTTTTATGACTTATAAACTGAATTATTGCAAGAAATTGAAAGTTTTTGATAGGTCAAGTGAAACAAGAAACAACATTTCATAAAAATTCGTACACTCACTACAATGACGAAAAGGCAGGTTTTTATGGGATTCAATTAAATGTCGATAACGCATTATAGCAGAGGAAAAGTGCCTTCATAATTGACAGGCCTGTCACATCATTAGCAAATAATATTTGTGAAAACAGGGGGAAGGTAATATTTTATTATCTACAAGTCTCTTGCCATAAACTGATGATTTTCAATTGTAGCTCAGTGATAAAAATGTTTTTCAAAGACGAATGTGTATATGTATATGTATGCGAAGGAGTAATTAATTGGGAATCTACTTTATAGATGATAGTGTGTATTTAATTACAATGTAGCCAGATGACATGGACAGAGCAAAAATCATGTAGGAATGTGTAAGCAAATATTTATGGTGATACATGTAGCAATGTAATTGTATGCGAAGGAAAATGCGAATTTGTAAAGAATCGGCACATGGCAAAGGGCCATTATGTCCATTACGTTTTTTCTTCCCGCATCGTCTGTACTAATGAATGACAATAACAAAAAGGACTACACCCACACCAAGGAAAATTAAATAACATGAAATGCCCTTCCTTCCTTACATACATACTTTATAATGTATACAGTTGAAGTATCACACAGACAGATGAGTCTGACAGAGGAAAGAGACAGATAATGCAGTTGAATAGGTAAACAGAAAAGAGAGACATGAGGAATATCGCTGACATGTAGGTACTGCATAATAAAAAATGTATTTGGTGCACACATTTCCACGTGAGCGTGGGCAGAGTCTGTCACAATTCATTTACAGTTATTTCTTCATAAGGATTTATTTGGTGTTCGTATTAAAAGCATTATGCACTAATGTGTAACCAGTTCAAGTGAAGTCAGGTAAAACGTAGAGCCTGCAATTTTTATTACGTGCTGATGGCCAAGTATGGAAATATTAGATGTTGATGAGCAAGTAATTTTCCTCTGTGCACACTTTGCTTATTCATAATAGGTTTTGAATGCTCTTTTAAGCCAAAATTGTGAGTCAGACATCATATACTTAGGATTTACTTATTTATATAGATTCTGTCATACTTCTCATAACATAAATACGAAGTTGTTTGGCAAAAAATTGCTATATATGCTCATTTTGTCTACCAAGTCTCCAAGATGTAGACCAAATGCGTAAATAAATACTACTTAGTAAAAGAAGACGCGTGGAGAGGTTTTGCCTTTCCTCCTTATCAACGCTTGATCAGTAGACGTAAGTGTGTGTGGTACCTGGAATGACTACCACACACAAAGCTAAAAGGCAAAGGTAACAAACCCGTATAGAGAAATCTAGATAACAAGTACCTTCGTTCCTTTTCTTATCCATCCTTACTAAATATACGATAGATACAATTACGCCAATCTCGATCTTGTTCCCAAACCTTTTTTAACAGTAATTAGATAATTAAATTCTTGTGAAGAATATCTCCATACATAAGCATAGGGGTGAGGATTGGAAAATAATTGACGATAAGTTGCTGTGTCATAAACAAAACTATCTACAGTAGCCGATAGCCAATAATTACATTACTACTGTTAGTATACATTAAGTTTATGCATGAACTATTTTAATGATAGATAAAGCTACTTTCCAAATTATAATAATACTACTGGAAATTTCAGTTGCCAAAAGATATATTTTCCTATTAGTTTTACATGTATTCACTTTTGCTGGGCGAATAAATAACCAATCTCTCATTCTCTATGCAAATTGAAATGTAAACGCACCAAGAAATCTGCCTACGTGAATCCTACTGACGATGCCAGCGATAAAATAGAATATTTAATGAAATTCTGCCGAGTCATTGAAACATTTGCACATATTTACATTGAGAAGGAAGGTAACCCACATGTCCTTTTTCAGAAATCACTGTTTCACTAGCACTAAGTCACTATTAAAATAAATTGTAAAGCTCAAACCATACAAACTTAACAAAGACCACTGCAGCGAAATTCTGGGAATGA
>JAAAYG020046908.1:0-11949 GCA_009936455.2 Tomocerus minor
AATTTTGCACAGGGAATTAGCAGTCAAAGGATAACGTTTTAATAGTAGAGTAGTCACTTTCTCCTGTAAATTAATACATTTTTTTCAAAAATAAATATATATTTGTCTTTGATAGGGTATTATGTAGTTACAGAATGTCACAATGTCGATACAGTTGATAATTATTAAGTGCATATAGTTGACACATTTGGCGCGCACATAAGCTAATACCTGCATAAAAGGAAAAATGTCATATATGAGTAGAACAATATTTCTTATCAACCAATATTTTTATCACTTATGAATCGGCATTGGCCTGAATATCATAAATTATGCTACTCCACTTCAAGGGACATAATATTTTAAGTTTGTCCAATTTGGAGGAGTAGCATTTAATTTTGTGGTTTATTCCAATAGTAAATAGTTTTAGGTAAATATCTCCTTGAATGAATATTTTTAAGGAAGACAGTTTTAACAAGATGGTGCGGACACTAGCCATCCTTCACAGGTCATTGGAATTAAAATTTCATTGTTTAATTAATAGTCAACAGTATCTTCTCTTCTTTTCATGGACTAATGCGGCATAGGGCAGGAGCTAAGGATGTGCCACTTCAGATGTTTCGTATTATGAAATTTCATCATATCAGTCCAGTGTTTGAGTCTTTCTCCTTTAGATGCTGAGCTGAGCAAAATTCCTCCTGCAATATTCACCGTGGATTAAAATGTTGAATGTGTTGTGAATTGAGATCACTCATGGAAAATATGATGATAATTACAGAATTTGTTCTCACCAATATAATCGTTGTGTTTTCCTAAGTCTTTATCCCACACAGAAATGGCAATTGTTAATTTCGGTAGATCCAGTGTAGACACTTTTAAAGAAAATTCTTCCCTGAACTCCGGATTCAATGTTTTCCATTTCACACTCGTCTTGAACTTTTTGTTTATCGAAAAATAGCTGGAGCTCACCCTCTCGGAATCATACACAAGTCGCCTGATGACAAAAATTAAATTAGAATCCATAATATCAGATATTAACTATATACAAATTCAATTTGGATCAAATTGAAACTAATGTAATCATTAACAGTTGCATCAATGACCATTCTAAAATGTGAGACGAATTCACATGCATAAACTTTGCGAATTAATGTAGAAACCGTTTTATTTTGATAAATTGTAAGGTGACACAATAGTATAAACCCAATGTAAAATCTCTACAGTCAAAATCTCAAAAGTTTGCTTTGAATGACCGAGTTAAGCCACCAATTTTGAATATTGGAAATTAGTGTCCAAATCCGAAACACATAATAGATACGTAAAAATAATTTGAAAATATATATTTCAATTTATATGGAACTCAAACGTAGATTCTAAATTCTAAGTAGGATAAGGGCATCGTTGGTGTGTTTTGAATTAACTGCTAACTTATTGGGGATAATGAATGACAATAATAGATAACAATGCAATGGAATAAAAAATGTGCAGCGTGGCAAAGACAGTAGGAGGCCCTCTTTCGGGTTTTACTTTGCCTTTGATTTGGCTCTCATATTCATTATTGTCCGCCTACAAACTAAATTCAAGTATTTAACTAAAAATAGTTGCCTCAAAGGAATAACAACTATTAAGTAAGAAAGAAAAGGACTTTATGACGTCCATTGCAATAGAATTCCGTGATAAGAATAAGAATTTCTTTGAAACTAAAAATAGGAATCTTGATCTAGTTTCCACTTTATACTATATTTATAGCTGCCATACATCAAAGTGAATAATAAGAAGCTTGAATTATAAGTTGCACGAAAATAAATACAAAGCTCATCTGAGGATTGGTAATTGGGACTTTTGTGCTAAGATGTCGTGTATTGCTTTATAAGTGGATGAGATTACAGCATTTCAAAGATAATTGTTTTATTGAAATAGTAATCAAATCCGAAACTCAAGAGTTAAGTGAGAGAAAATAGGAAAAGACGGAAAGGCCATGAAAACTCACACTTTGACAAATGGATCCGATGTCCCGCCGTGGTCTAATGCGGGTAAATCCTGAGCCCGTATAATGCCAATCAGCAACGTACTTTTTTCAGTCACATAGCTCAAAGATAATAACAAACGACCTCGACTCCATTCTTTATCTTCGCTCTTATGTGTCGCCAAAATGTATTTCATCAGCAGACAAGTCCCAATGAAACATATCAAGAAATGCAATTAGAATTAGAATCACATCACAACACAACACAGCTCACAGCAGAGACGCAGTTCTGAATAGCGCAATGTGCACTCTATGTCATTATCATGAAGGGATACCGATTTCTACTAACCCACTAGCCCACTACTCTTCCCACAATAAAAAGAATAAAACCGCTGGTCAAAAAGAATTCAACCAGTCTTAGAAAAGTAAAATTTGGGATTTCAGTCGTAACCGTGATTAAAGGATATCAAATCCTTTTAAAAATCCGATGAGTTTAGAATTTTAGTGAAGAGTACAGAGTTTTCTGAATATATTATTATTTAAGCAATTTGGTAGGAATACGATTTATAGAAATGTAGGGATGACATACTGCGACAGTCAAACTTAACAATCAATAGGTGTAAAAAGTGTAAATGGAAAAGGACTGCATAACAAATTTCTTTAATTCAACGCTTAAATAAGGTAAACCTATAATATGAAGTGGAGATATGGTTTAGAGAATAATTGTGAACTGACAATCAGTCAGTAAATGTCAAATTACACAAGATTCTAGCCACCCAAATTTGTGGGTTCAACTTCCGGCAACAATGGCAGCCCTGTCCTTACACATTTGACTGAACAAAATGAGATAAGTAACTAACGTCAATAACAACAAAGAAATAACTTAGACAAGTAATAAAACAACTGCAAGAGTTACGTAAGAATTGTACATTCAAAACAAAATAAAATCATAACATCGTAAAAATTAGTGAAATACAAAATTCTGATTTGTTCGTTTATATTTACGAAAGTGGCAACAACTTAAAGCATTCAGCAACAAATGTAAGAAAAAATCTGCTTTCACTGTAGAAGTAAATGACAATATCATGACACGATTCTGTATATTTATTATTCCTTCATATAAGATGATAGAAATACCTTATCTACCTATGCGAAGGTATTAAACTAAATAAAACTTGTTCTTGGCCTCCTCCCTCTCCCTCATCCCACCAACAATGTTTAAGTTAGGATAAGAGAACAATCGGGGCAACTTGCACTGTCGTAACTTCCTAATTGTTAGAGATGTTCGGCTAAAAGCGAATGACGATGCGTCATTTACTGTCATTAACGTTTGAAGGAGACGTTTTGTGCAATCGATCGTCCCTCCAACGGGTTACTTTAAATACACGTTATTTGAATGATTTCTTTTGAACTACACAGTTGTAGTTGTGGGGTGTGTGGTCTACTGTTAAATATGATTTTATGGCACTTTCGCTATGTAAATTAACAATTTTCACTTAGGAGAAATGTTTAAGAGAGAGTGAACAGACTGCTACAAAAAGGAAACAAAGCGCTACTTATCGTGCAACTTATTCGCAATGACAGTCTTACGTGTCGTCATTCGATATGAGCTGGAACTATTGGAACTTCAATCATACAATAAAAATATGTTTATGCATTTAATCGATTTAATCCCACTGTATTCCCTATTCTGTAATTCAAACGTACATGCATACGGATTTTCATTCTATTTACACGAACTATCTATAAGTATAGTTAATACATTATTTCGTAAAATGTATCTAATTCACATGGAAATATGGAAATACATGAATGTCCTCCAGCGCTCCAGTACTGTACTACCATAGAATTTTATTATTAAAGTTACTTATTTGGATAATACCATGCAATCTCCATTAATTCTGATCAGAATCTGGGGGATCAGTGTGATCACGAAGTCATCACTGTCATGACAAATGTCTACTGAATTACCTTAGTCAAATTTCTCAAATCTCATTGTTCTTCTATAGGCAAAATTTTGTTTGTATTGGGGAAAAAGGCTGTTTGGACTCTTTTCCAATTTTGGAGACCACCACGAAAGTAGTGAGGTGATGGGATGATGAGGTGATGGATGATGCACTCTTCAAAAGTATCAACTAGGTCATTACTTTCATGGTGGTCTCTAAAATTTGATTAAAGTCCATGTATAATTTTCTTCTCGAATGCAAAGAATTTTTTCTCTGTCGAAGGAGAATGGGAGTTGAGAAAGTTGAACAAGGTAATAAAATGTTGGCGGATTGCAAGTGTGATTGTTGACCTCCGATTTGTAAGCCGTAGCAGTGGCTGTAAACACCTGATCTGTACATACATACATCCTTGTATAGAGAAAAAATTGGAGATATCATTGTAGTTTCCTTACGTTTCGAACATAGCGTGCTCTCTCAAGACTTAGAGTAAAAAATCGTGTCTGTTGAGGTTTGATCCGATGTAATGGGATTTGCCCGGATCCTAAGCAATCCTTTCCCCATTTATCTTCATCTAAAATCACACAGAGTCCGAATAAGAAAAGCATCAAGGTAATATGAAAGAAGCAGCGAAATAAATTTAGCTGCCTTGTAAGTAACTACAAATCTCTTAGCTCTGTCTTACACACAACCCTATTCTATTTCTAACAAATACATATAAAATATTCTCAAACTCCTTCGTTGAAGAATCTAACTATGATTTTTGTTTTTCAGTGTCATCACCAGCCGCTAAAACACATTTCAGGCTTTGTGAATTTATACGCAATGGGACTGACTATTGCTTCACTCACCTATGTCTACATTACTACAGCAGTTGAAACTTGACGAAATATTAAAAAAATAGACTGAGCTTTTTATAATATTATAAAAGTTGAAGCATAATCGCAATTTCAGCAATGGCTGGCATATAGCAGAAAAGGAGAAAAAAATAGATTTATATTTGCCATTTTTTATTCCCATTGGCCTCAATAGAAATCATTTTTCATAAGAAAATATTAAATTTGATATGATGTACATATGTTATATCACTTTCAACAAATCCCTGGCTTCCCAAATCTACAGGAAAGGAACAAAGGAATATTGTTGTTGTCTCGGCTACATTAACCTATTTTCATATTTTATTGACACTGACATCAAGCATTAGGAATACAAAAAAAAAAGATTCAACCGAAGAACTAAATTTTAGTATTTGAAAAAATTCTGTCAGAGAGCTACTATAACATCTAAACAGACATGTATGCTTAATTCGGTTATGATATGTAATGTCAAAATTCTCAGAGTATTGTCATTTGGTAAATTATAACTTAATAAGTCCACCTACCTGATAATAATTGCTCAATTACAAATAAATAAGAACAAACCATAACTATTTTGTAATATAAGGTGGGTATATCATTAGATGTATCAAATAAGACAATTATTGGCGTCCAAGGAAACTTTTTATTATTATTATTCTGGGTTTCGCAACTATTAATTATTAAGTAAAAAATAATATTACGTACCCATTAAGTTGATTTGCAAAGTTTGCACTGTCAAATCGCTATTAGTTATTCCAAAAAAAGACAGAGTTTCGTTGAAAACAGGATTCAGGGTCCTAGGTATCGTTTTGCTCCGAAGTTGTGTTCCCTATAATAATAATTTTTAATAACAATTCATTTTAATTTTTGACTTATCATTCCTTTATTCTGTGTATAAGTCTAGAGTCACTAAACAACCATAATAATGTTACATTTACTGACGTTGTGTGCCATAATAAGCAACAAAGCAATCATAAAATGCAATTTAAGTTAGACATGTTCCTGAAATGCTTAAATAGTTCTGAAATTATAAAATATTTGCCTTTACATTTCTACGAAGGTTCTAAATACCTCTTATATTTTCCTGCATTTTTTTCGGTCTAATTATTTATATGAAACTAGATTTATAATAGCATAGATTTGGTATGGATACACTTATGTAATGGGGAGTCTAGAATTCTCATTCAGAGACAATTCGCACAACAACTTTCAATTAAGTAGCTGAAAGGCGTAACTTGAGCAGGTTGCTATTTGCTGTCGGGTTTTGTGATTCATTCATTGATTGTTTTCGGTTTCACTGACACAGAAAGGCCTTACAAATCACAGAGCAGCGTTGACTTTTATAATATCTAATGAATATTAAATTACATGCATCGATATAGCTAAACAATGAAGCGCACAAAAGGCTCTCAGAGCTTTTCTCTTTTGTCATTGCAGAAGTACATCCACTATTATATCTCCGATGTGATCATAAAAAGGGAAATTGTGCATACTGACATCGATATTCATGCAGGCATTATGAGGCTGACAGTTCCAGCTGAACAGTATTCCCAATAGAGTGAAATTCGACGCCGTAATAAACAAAGAAGTTCATGAAACCACTTTATACAAATTTTCAGTTATGTTTTGTAAAGAAATATTCAGAGCAATATTAGCGATGTACACGAGTAAAATGATAGCAGCTGGATATGTAACTACATTCCGAATGAAAACAGCTTTTTAAAGGTATTGATCATTAAAAATATTTTTTAGAACTGTGGAAATTAAACCTGTTCTTTAGAAATTAGCGTTATGAGAGGATATTATCTGCATTCACAATGTGGACATTCTACTATTTCTACTACGGAATTCTTTGTCCTATCTTCTAAATTTTATCCTAAAACTAAATATACCAATCAATTTTTACAGTAATAACTTCACCTGTCTGTGTTTGTGGATTGTCATTCGAAATAATCATAATGTGAATTTATTCTACTATAAAACTTTGTAAAAACTGAAGAGACGTGCAGTTGAAAACAATTACCAAAATTCTACAGCACAGATGTTTAATTATAGATATATTTTAGCTTTGATATATTGGTTGTCAAGCTATGTATTGATCTGGCTACGCATCTGTGCGTATTTCAGGTGAATTAAAAGAGGAAGTCAAGCTCTAAATCAATAACAATGAATGTTTGAAGAGTATATAGATGGATAGCTACACCGGCTACAGCTAATGAAATTTTCCCCTTCGTAATTCTTCGTAACAAGTTTCCTATAGAATTTAATTTGGCTAAATGTACACGAGCTTCTTTATACTCCACAAAGTCCTAATTTTATAATCCATGAATATGTGGACGATTTATCCCTGTACATGGCTTCACTCATTTTCTGAAAATTCTATAGAGCCTCTTTTCTTATACTGTCAAGAAAGTGAGACTTAAAACTACGAAGGAATAAATAGATAGTTCTTAAGGTGTATAGGTAAAATGGGATAGTAAATTTGATGATTTTGAATTCAGCTACGGCGTGGGCGTAACTTTAAGCCCATTCCGAGATAAATATAGAATGGACTAATTCACAGCTCACTGTGAGCAAAATAAGCCAATTAAAATATTTTATTTGCTGCTAAGGTTTGCCTTTGAATAATGTTTATAGAAGGTAAGTTGGTTATTATAGAATACTCTGTAGCTTGTGCATAATAATTAGCAATAGTAAACATGCAGATATTATACAAGTGAGGCAGGTCCAGAGAGTAAGATAAGAATAGACGAGTGTTACCTCCAGCCTCGTTGGTACTAGTTTGAGTATGCAGTATGGATCTGACAGCCCGTTTATGTCCGTAGGAGTAAGTTCCTGTTCATTGAAAACATTTTATTATTAGACTTTCTGAATAGACATCGTTGATTAAGGACTGTCACAGATATGTTAATCCCAAGTCACAGATTTCATCGATCAGCAGTAGGTAGATTTAAAAAAGTACATTACAATATTTTTATTGAAATCAATCCCACTCTACATTTATCATAGAATATTGTACTATTTGTGTGGAATAACTTTAGCTCCTTTCAAAAAAGGATTTAAACCAGGCAATATAAAAATAAAAATGACACAAACATAACTGACTACGACTATATAATAAGATTTGTGTTTTATCCTTTCATCTATGTTTTTGTACAAGTTAATTGCAAGTTTTCAAAAGTAAGTTTATGTAAAATAGTTGGAATACGTGATGGAAAACAACTTTGACAAAACCTACATATATTTACATATTATGTCACTATTACAATGTCATTCACTTGACTCACAGTTAGTGCGTGTATCTGAAAACGTCGACATGCAAGTACAAATTCAAAGTCTAAAGGATTTATACGAAAAGGGGCTTTCATTCAACCATTGACTTTTAAAGCATCGAACTGTATGTATGTGCGTAGAATTTTGATATAGAAAATGAGCAAAGTATACGGAGAACTGGAATGGTAGAGAAAAAGATGAAAAAAGTAAACAAGGGAGCTTTAAGCGGCTTTTCGTTCGACGCATCACAAAATGTTATTGTAGAATTTCTTTCCTAAGGTACTTAACACTACTCATGTGTTATTCCTGGCTACACGCCTTCGTATGGCAATTACAATTAAATTCCACAATAGTGTATACAGGTCATTTAGAAGTCATCAGCTAAATGAGGGCTTTTTAGCTCGCCCCCACAAATAATATTTGCACAGGGAATGACAAGAGGCTAGATAATAATAGAGGAAGAGTGAACCTTGGCTCTGTGTAGAGAGCAATGAAGAGTCTGGTGAGTATCATCATAGAGAAGCGAAATTTCGAAAGTTCCAAGTGGAGATTCCTGCGGAAGAGATTGCGGAGAGGTGCGTGCTTGAGAGTTGGCGGCAGGTTGCGGGGGAGGAAAGGCGTCGGCGGCTGAAGAGCGGCTATTATTGTCACCGACGAGACGTAGGGAGTCGTTGGGATCAAAGCGCTCGAACGACCTCTGCTGAAGCCCCGAGCTCCCTTGACTGGAGCTGGGGTCCGAGATTTCGTACAGCAGGGCATCGCTCACGTCCAGGCTGCCCGTGTTCACCGCCGTCGACGCCGCGGCCGCCCCCGAGCCGCTGGCCGTGCTCGCAGTGCGATTGAACTTCTTGTCGACCGAGTTGTAGCGCTTCCTTAGGTACTTGTCGCAGGAGGCAGTGGCCAAGGGACTCGTGCTGGGGGGCTTGGCGGCAGTTTCGTCCCCCGAAGAACTTTCGTTGTCCGCCTCCGACTGCGAGCGGTTGGCGATGCTCTTAGACCAGAAAACCCCGCCGGATCTTTTGTTAGCACTTGCAGCCAGGCTGGGCGCTTGCGAACTGACGTAGCGACTCATGTAGCGCTTCTCTTGGTACGCCGAGGCTGTGTTCGGAGACACCGTCCCTAAACTGTTGCTGTAGTGGTTCTTCTTCTCCGGCAAGATGTACTTTGGCACCCCCTGCGTTTCATTAGCCCCATAATTAAATCACATTTCAAGACATCGAAAAAACCCTATCCCTCAATATCTCATCTCGTCTTCTATTAATTTATCATTAAACTGACTCTAATTCACCAATGGAAGCTACTGTAACCAATGAAATGGCTTGTCTGTCTGTGAATCTGTGTTCAAGAGGATATCTCCTGAAGGATTGACGTCTAAACTGGGGTCTCCCCGTCAGAAGTTACGAGTAAGCATTCCCTCCCTGCACTCAAAGATATCTGCTGAACACAATTGATTTGTTTGTGTGTACTACTGAAACCCAAAGAATGTACTTGTGAAAACATGGGGTTATCAGAGGACCCTTGAACCATCCCACTCACATATTATTGTTGCAGCCACTCAGTTGACGTCACTTACGTGTCAAACAAACGCTAGCCAGAATTTTATTCACAACCACAATCTTTACAACTGGGGTTAGCGACGCTTTATAATCATATGGTGAAATTATACAGCGTTAAAATGTTCATGTGGAGGATGTTGAGGGCAAACTTTGCATTCTACATTGTCTTTTTCGTCTAGTTAATGAATTTTTTGTAATAATTTGATTTTTCATATCACACTCTAAGTAGACTACATGGACATTTGTAAAAATACTACCTGTAGTTGTAAAACTTCACTCTCTGGTTGTAGAACTTCACTAAATGATTGTAAAGCGTCGCTACCCCCAGGTGTAAAGATTGTGGTTGTTGTGAATATTCCGGGATGCCTTACAAACACTATCATATTATCTCACTGTGACACCTTTGCGTCATCCATCTTACCCTACATATTATATTTGCATTGCCATGGCTTACTGTTTTGATTTTGACGAAAAATTAAAAAAGACGAGAGATTCGAACCATTGTAACCCAATGACGTTTGTGTGTAAATATAACGATGGCTCATTTTCTAACTTAAAAAAAAACTATTCGATACCTAAATATGATATGATACCAGTTAAGCGCTGCATATACAGTGGTTTCCAGCACAAGCCACAATTATTTTATTTTAATATGCAACTAATCGTCAAAACTCTTCAAAAATTTATTTGGCAATATTCATGCCAAATATTTTTTGTTGAGTGGTCCAAGTCTAAAGAATGTTTAATTTTTTTCATCATTAGCTTTGTTCGTTAGTTATTTATTTATTAGCCAAATATCCCTGAAGATACTATTTCAAGGAGCGAGCATAGTTTTCAAGCAGCGTTGTTGCTCTGATGAAACATGTCTCAATATCAAATCAAGGTTCTTCAGTAACTACTTAAGTAATAATATTATGGCCACTTAAAACGTACTACAGCAACCAAAATAATGAAATTACCTGAACATGAATAATGAACATGGAATTAGTGGGCACGTGGACAAGCATACTATTATTTATATGTAGTAAGGTAATAGTGTCTAATACTCAAAATCATACACATTAAAAGAAAGTGGAAATGAAGAGTGGATGTCTATCTGGGAAAATTATATTAAATATGATATGTATATGAGGTCCTTATTTATATAGTTCTTTCTGGATTCTCAACATACCCTGGTGGGAAATTAAAAAATAAAGTGCTGGATTAATTTGTGTAGCACGGACACGCACGTTGGATATAGCTATTAATATTATGTATAAAGAGCCTTCTGTTCACATCTGTATATTTATCATGCAAATATAGTGGTATAAAAGTTGCTCGGCCTGGCACTGAATATTTATTTGCACAAGAGGAACTTTAGTGTATACTAATGTATTTCACAAGTGGCACTTTATTAAGCAGGGAATAAGTAGTTCCGCATCTGAAATTTTATTAGCCTAATACAATTCAGGACAAATACACAAAATTGTTTACGATTGCAAAGGCTTAGCGAGACAGGGGCAACTGATTAAATATTTGAAATCTGTTGGCAAAATCGAATTTCAGAAAGTTAATCTCTAATCTCTTATACATGTTTATTTTTTAATGCTTTTGGTTTCCGTGATTTATTTCGACTAAATGCGAAGGTAGCTACTTTTTATTTTTTGATACAGAATTTAAAATTGAAACTCCAGAGCTGATTAATTTTGTATTTGTATGTCTGCTACGACGATCATAGATGCAGCACTACCACTAAAAACTGTAGTGGAAGTGCACTATTTTGTAACCACTACTGCCCCAAAATAGGTAATAGTGCAGTGGTAGTGCAGTGCATGGACCCACTGGGTTAAATAGTGCAGTGGTAGTGCAGTGCGTGGACCCACTGGGTTAAATAGTGAAATGGTAGTGCAGTGCATGGGGCCCACATGATTAAATAGTGAAGCGGTAGTGCAGTGGTAGAGTGGTAGTAGAAACTTATACCCAAAACTACATTAACTTTAAAAAGGTATATCTTTGAAATTGGGCTTGTCCCACGGCTAATACGACCATGACGCAGTTTGTTCCAAAAATGTAAAATACCTCAAAACCCCTGCGGACTTTTGGGTTATTAAAGCCCAAATTTGACAAAAAATCGACAAAAATAAGACTTTGGAGTTACATATTTCGGAAAGTAATTGCTATTTCGAGATTAAATTCATAGGTTAAGGTCTGGCAAATGGTAGAAAGGTTTCCTGAAAATTTCAGATTGATTCTCTAATTTGGGGCAGAGGAACCCCTTTTAGGGGGTTTCAGCCCAAAAAATATTTATTTTGAAAAATATTTTTCCTATAATTTCCTAACATAGTTTTCAACTGTTTTTAGCTATTAGTACGATATAAATTATTTTGGCCCCGAAT
>JAAAYG020046919.1:0-34149 GCA_009936455.2 Tomocerus minor
ACAATAACCTTACCATGATTACGAATTCCGATCGTAACAATAATATTATCTGTAATCTTGAGCTATGTATCTAAACATAGCCTATTTGGCTATTTATTCTCTGTATTTTATTCCAATATATCAGTCCGTTTAGATTCTGCACCGTAGAACCTTTCTACACCAAATCTTTAACAGTTTAATGTATATCAAGCGACACATTATTATCCAACATAAGCGCATAGATCTAATAAATAAACATAATAAATTCAATTTGGACTATTGAAATTGCAATTAGGTCAGATAGCCTATATCATCTATAAACCTTATAAGAAAACGTCTTAAGTTATAATATTTATATATCCCCTCGCCCTCCCCTCTCCTTTTAAATCTTTTTGATTTCTGCTGTAGATATATTATAGAGTAAAGGGATGCATAAATGTTTCTGAGAATATGGAAAGGTTTCTCATAAGAAATATAAAAAAAGTTCATGCTATCAAATGGGAATTATGCAGTAATCCCAAGTCAGACGCTAAATGTCAACCAGTGCTTTTGTGTAGCATATTATTATTGCGGATGCTGCAGTGTTATAATTATTATATTTCTTATAAGCATCTTCTGGATTGAGAGAGAGAGAAAAAGTCGCTTTGGTTTTGTTCATGATTTCGTATTCTTTTCAACTTCATTGAACAGTCCAGTTTATCACTTAAATCAAACATTGAACTTTGGATGAGTTCTAAACATGCGTGTAGAAAGTTTTAGGTTTGGGCAGCAGCTCCTTATTGTCTGATTCCTGAAAGGACTCTGCCGTACATACTCATACAGTTATAGTAATCCTCTGTTATGTAATATCCTGCCTGCCTGAATGACTACATTATTATGTATTGTTCGCCAAAAAGTGGCTAGTCCATTGTGTATAGCAGCACACTTTCTCTTTCCCTATATCAATCCATTATAACGTGCATGTCTATATAGAGCACTCTCTATATCACTCTTACATGACGCTGCCACCCAAAACTGATGACTGAATGGCTCCTACCGCAGAGCCCATCTACTAACTGACTTCATTCTAACAATTACTTGATACTATGATATTTTTTGTGTTCTAATTCTAAAGGTCAGTTAGTTCTGAAATGATAGGCATCAATGTGAGCAATCGTTTTATAATGAATCAATTAAAAATTAACGATATAGTTATGCATTGATGTATTTTTAATGACCTTATAGTCTAACACTAACAAAATTCTTGCTGATAATGTAGCATTTAGTTATAGTTCAAATAAATAGTTACTGTTAAATCCATTCTAAGGAATTTGAACCCGGAATTGTTTATATAGCAAAATTTGGAATATGTACTAATACTAATGGGGATTTTAGTGTCATGGGTAGGAGACAATAGTAAATTGTCTCAACGGGATGCCTGTCTTATAAAAGGGAAGGCAATAATACCCGATCGTATTCGAGAGAATGGTCTTTTGTCATAGAAGTACTTAGCATTGTATGCGAGGGAGAGAGAGTTGGCTTTGAGTCTGGGAGCAGGATTGCCCACTAGACACTTTGGTATTTAAGTCTGGAACTTGAGTTTTGCACTGCGGAGTCATTCATACGAAGCCTCTTTGCGTAAGTCGGGAGGAAAGGAAGTGAATTTGTTTGTTCTGTCTCTTCTCTCGACTTTGATGGACAAAAATTGAAACTTGCATATTTATATATCCAGTTGCCGTTTGACTCTTGCCACGCTTACAACTCTCCCACTCCTACACTTTCCTGCAGTTTCCATGGACGCTACAAAAGTTTCACCACCTACTTTCTCCATGCTTTCTCTTTGTTAACGCAGTCAAAACTATTCTCATGAAATATTAATATTGTAAAATACAACGCAATACTTTCAGTGCCGAGTGCATTTTTTAGGCTACTATACGAATAAAAATTCATACAGAAAAAGTGTCATTGCTTTACATTATCAGTGAAGCTCTTATGAAACAGTGACAACAACAAAAACAAAGGTGCTAACAAATAATCACATATCAGCGACGAAGCAGCAAAGGTAGCAATTCTCTTGACTTTATTCCGTAAACACATAATATTTGCTTTGATTGCATCATTCCAATTCATTTTACTCAGTAATAATAATGTTTTTGTTTTTTATTCGATCCAACTTTTATTTTTCATTCAACAACCGTCTGTTGTTGTTATTATTATTCTTGCATTTTTTCTCTACTTTAAAAAATGTTTTCTTTTAGTATAAGCGTTAGCATAATCCATTTAATACAATAGAATGTTTAAATTCTACTATTGTTTGGCCCGTTGGCGTAATAATGAGACATGATAATCCTTTTACAAAAATTATGCAAAGAATTTTTTATAATACTTATCTCGAGGATTTATATTTTGGTTATTTTTAGTATCACTAACAATACATTGAAAGCCCGTTAAATATGCCTAAATATGTCTCTGCCGAAAGTATTAAATCAAGTGATTGAGATTGCAAAATTGATGACGCACCCTTTAAAAATTTCAGTTCTAAGTTATAGATATGTTATAAATAGCACTCCTACTCTGTTATCCGTTGTAAAATTATTGAAACATATTTATATTTGCATGAAAATGGGTTTCAACTCTCTGTTCTGTTTTTCTTTAGTGTCACCATAAGGCTGTATGCAGTAAATGCATGGATTGAGCGTAGTTTTGTCTCAAGTGTTTGCAGGATTTTATAAAAGGGGATTAATCCCTGTGAGTCGTAAATTCTCTAAATGCATATTTGTCATAAATCA
This sequence comes from Tomocerus minor, assembly GCA_009936455.2. Taxonomy (NCBI): domain Eukaryota; kingdom Metazoa; phylum Arthropoda; class Collembola; order Entomobryomorpha; family Tomoceridae; genus Tomocerus; species Tomocerus minor. The sequence continues at coordinate 2,748 of JAAAYG020046919.1, forward strand.
TATCATAAGCAAACAGACAATTGTAAATAAAACATGCTTCCGCGATTGTGTGAGAAGCGCAGAGGTTTTTTATTCCTTTTTATTATCGTAAGTGACGGAATGTTTTTCTTCAGCACTTGAATAGTCGGAGTTGGTTTATGTGAGGTTGAAGAGTTTTAAACGTAGCAGAGTTGAGTGGGATAAAAAGACTAATATGTCAGTAGGTATTTGTATTTTGAGAACTGAATTGCCTGTGTGCATACAGATGACTATTATCGAACGGGCTCTGTTTATGCTAGCTCATGAAGGACCTTATCTAGTTATCTTATTTCTTCCTTTTATCTACTTCCATTTGCAAATGAGTGTCGTCTTATTTCTCTTGTAACCATTTAGTGGATTAGAAATGATAAATTGAGTAGTCTTTGCAATATGCAAATGTAGCAGTTGAGCAGTTGAGGATTTTAATGTTCAGGTGGAACTTTCCCACAGTTTGAGCTTAAATGTAATTACATTGTGTGTGAAAACACTTATATATGCATGGGTATTAAAAGCTTAAAAGAGTCGAGAGAGAAGAGAAACAGTCTGAGCACTTGGGACATTCGACTTCTAGCCGAGTGAAAACAGTAGTCAGAAGTAGAAGTGAATTTGTTGGCTCTTTTACATTCGTCGAGTATAGGAAACCACAAAAGTTGTTTTTGCAGGATTTCGACTGTTTGGCAAGGTCCTTGTGCTTGGGATTTCTATTGCAAGTTTTAGGAGACAAACCAAGTGTGGGGCCTGCTAATTTTAAGTGAATTTCTAATAAATACTTTCATTTTTGATATGCGCTTGCCAGACAGTGGACTCTTGAGAACTAAGTATGCATGTGTACATAATTAATATGTAATCAAGGAGCACGAGCATTTTCAATATTGTTCTAAAATATTTCTGAGCTGATGTTTTTTGGGGTATGTTAGTGAAGAGCATGGATTAGCCGTTGAAATGAGTGAGTGAGAATGTGATTGGGATGAGCTAATGGGTTTTATTATTGTAACGGACTATAGGAGATTGTAAGAAAACATTTTGTGTGGTTTATGCAAATAGTATTGAGAATGCAGCTGACTCTAATTTGGTCTGAACATATCCTGGCCCATTGCATCTGCCATGTATTGACTGCTGTATATCACTGTAGCTATGTATTTGAAATATACGTAGATAAGATGAGGTTGTGGTTGTAAGGCTGTTAGGCGGATGAGTATGAGGAGGGAAGTAATGATGAAAAATAAAGATCGTGTAGTGCATGCATAATAATGTTTGTTTTTCATAGTCGAGGAGTACATGTACATAGTTAGTGGTGATAAGAGTGAGAAACAAGGGAACGATAGAATAACCCAGTCGATATTTACAATATCTGTTGGAAATTGAACGCTGCACAGACCTGTTGTCATTCTTTCCTACACTTGTACTTATCGTATCGTTGGAGATAGGCTTCTCTCTCAGCCACACATCTATACAAATAGCAAGGAGTCAGTTCAGTATACGAACGAGTCCTATATTTAGCTTCTTCAAAGAGACAAGTGCTTCCCCAATTGCCACTGCCACATGTATGCTAATGTGAGTGAGTCCTTCAGAAAAGCACATTCTCAATCCCACCAAAAAACCCCAGTACACTAAATAGTACTTTACTTGTTAGCCTTTGCATCTTCTTTGCACGTTCACACTAACTGCAGAAATAAGTATAGAAGAGCAGTTAAAGTCTAACTCTGCGACTTTACAAGATTTAGCAACATTATATTAATTGCTACATCTACACACACACACAACACACAAAACGGAATCACTTACTACCACTATACACACAAATAGTTAAGGATACAGTGTCTTCCGAGACTTGTGTGCATAGACTTTGTCTCCACCTTCAAAACCGAGACACTAGCTCACTGTTTACAACTATTATTGCGGTATCTATTCATAAATTCTCACTTATTGTTACTAATTAGTTCACTAGGCTCATGGTTACACTCACCATTAGTTTACATACGAAAATAGAGCTTTTGTTTTCATCTTCCAGTCGTGTCAACTCATACACAGTCATTCTTTTAAGCCTTTCTGAGACTTTGTCTCCTCACACTCACTCCATTATGGCTACTTCTGAACACAAATCCATGTACACACACAGTCATATTATTATTTGCTGAACCAACTTACTTACTTCAGCTACACTACAAATAAGTCACACACAGCGAATTCTATTTCAAACTTTTGTGTCAGCAGAGTTTCTTATTTTTATTATTATATCAGTCATTCTGTGCAGTTTTTTATTCTACTATTCTATGTATCATGTAAACAAGTCTTCTTTTACACACACTATTGCCTCTCTGCATGGTGAGTCAAATCAACTTTTCATATTACTTAGTAGCGCTGCTAGTTGCAAAATTCATTGTAGCAATAATTCGCCTACCATGTAATATGAGAATTATTAGCAGTGTGCACATGTAGATAGGTAGATAGCTTAATAGGAAAAGTTTGTTTTGTAATTCTATCCCGGAATTCAAGTTGAACTTTGTTAAGCCAGAGACAAAAAAAGGAAAATATTAATTGCCAATTGTTGGCAATATGCAAATGCATGTGGGCTCAAAACTAAGTGCTTCTTATGTCTGTCATAAAACTAAAAGGTCAAGAATATCATAACCCACAGAAAAGGATAGAGAAACATTCATTCTGTATAAAGTTACGGATAGTTAAGCTTCGTTTATAAGATATTGTCGACCAAAGTCGTAAATTTCATGGTAAACCAGAAAATGTCAAATGGACTATTTTAGTTCCATGATATTAAAATTTAATACAATTATTTTCAACTTTTTTCTAATACGAAAGTCATATCTGTTTTGGAACTTGTCTATATGTTTGGTAGATAATTTATAAGTTAGTTATCAGAACACGAAAAAATAATGCCTGGATTAATATTTTGGTGCTGAAAAGGGATTTTAATTTTTGTGATTGCAGATGAAACCGATTGATTGGTCAGCCTCTGAAATTTTCACTGCGTGCCTTTATCTTTGGTTCCTTTTGAGCCTCCCATCCGCCCGAGCAGATGAAGAAGCCATTGAACTGTCCAGCAGTGATGAAACCGACGCAGATTCAGTTCCGGCAGCACCTAACAAACTTCTTGTCATCATGCTTGACGGGTTAGTAACATATAGAGTGTTAAAAGTAGTTTATCGATTTCCCTCACTCCAAAATCCAAATACAATAATACTCTCAGATTCAGAAATGTATTTAGGCACGTAAATATAGATCGACTTTCTATGAATCTTTGCACTTATACACATTTGTTCCACTGACATTAGAACATATGCTCATATCTACAGGATGGAGCCGTGTAGTCAGTAAATAAAGGAAATATCAGAACATCTGAGTAGTGCCACACAAAGGACTTACTAGCTATAAGCAGAGGAAATGATGGAATAAATGCTCATAGGATTCCATGCAAATCCTGAACACATTTCTCCCATATTCAGATAGCTACCATCAATTTCAATATAATTGTGTCATGCAGAAGACATTAATCTTCTGTCCTTCAAGCTTACGGTTAAATCCTGATATTCTGTAGTTAAGGCTCAAGTCAACTCTCAACTACGTGAACTCATTTTCCTTCACTTCGGAAAAGGCAGACTCTCCCCTCTTTATTCAGTTCCTACTTGGTAAATAGGAATGTTTGTAGATATTTCAGTGTTCCATTTTCAAAGTTAAAAAAAAAACACTTGAATTCTGTAACACAATGTGGAAAAAATCCATACCTTAAAGTAGAAAATGCAATTCTATATATAGACACATTTGCAAATGGCACAGCTTCATCAAACATTCCTATCTCATATTATATTTGTAGTACTTAGGTATTTCATTGATTTGGATTTGTTTGTCAGTCACTTGGTGGTAAACAACAAATAAATTGAATGTGTGCGGTAGAAAAAACATAAAAACTATCATTTCATTATGGCATGTCCATATATTTACGTACAAAATGTTTGAATTCCTTATTTACTTATCATTCTAAATCCCTAAGTGTTCAAGATATTATATGATGTTTTGACTAAAAAAGAACAGATAAAAGACAAAGATAGCTTTTGATATCAAGATATACAAATACGGTTATTAAAATGATAAAATGGTGTTAACACTGTAAAATCATTTCATAATAATGAAAAAACAGTAATGGGTTTCCTGAATTTTCCAATATTTATTTTTAGGTTTTTTCTTTTTATCAATTCCTCACAAAATGGAGACTATTTGGGATTTGGGGTCTCTGTTCTAACAATCGAATTTTGCCTCAGGCACTTGGAGTTGGAGTTGTATCCAACCCATAGAAAATTTCTCATCATCAATCGTTGGATTATTTTCTAAAATCGATAATGAAATATTCTGGGCATAGTATTTCTTTATCCGTGTAGGAAAGTAATAGATGCCAATTTATTACCAAGCAAGCTTTTTTCATCGGATCGTTATTTTAACTAATCGATTATATAAAACCTAACTTCTGTAGTTCTTTAAATTCCTAAATTTCATGAATACAGCACTGACTAACCATGAATGTCTCAATATTTCAATTCTACTACGAAAAGTTGCGTCAAAATCATTTTTAAAAAGTTGGGTTTATTTTGAAAGGTTAAACGTAGATATAAATGTAGCCTAACAAATATAGCAAAAGTAGCCTTTCCATTATTGACTTGAATACATGTATTATATGGTTATCTATGCTTCTTAAACAGCTATATAACTCCGACTTTCCACAACTTGTGCAGAAGAAACCACCAAGTTCATAAATAGTAAAGTCAATTAGTAAATGAAGTAATTCAATCCTGTCGGGAAAGTGGATGGATTATTCTAATAAAGGGGGGAATTTTATTGATTTTAGTGTATTTTGTCGTAGGAATAAGAAATGGAATTTCTAACGTTACAAAGATCAGTAAATTCCAAAAGCCACGAAATTCACGAATTCCCTAAGAAACCACAATTTATACAGCGTGACAAATAAATCTCCTTGGTGGAACTGAAACACTACAGAACATTTGTCAGTTTGGGGTATACATTTCTTCTGCTGACTTCACAAACTTTCCTACCTATTTCTGCTATTACTAATCAAGAAAATTTTGATGGGGCTTATTTTTATTGTTCATATTTTATTTTAAAATTGCTGAAAAAAAATTTAAAAAAAGCAAACATATTCCTCCAGAGGCTCTAGCAGCAAATCAAGATGAAGTCTTGTTTTGATAAATTCCTTTAAATTATTTTCCTTGTTCCCACGTCCACTCAGTTAGAGAGTAGACCAATAATCCCGATTTGCATCCAAAGACTTAAACATAATATTGGCTTTGAGTTTTCAGTCTTTGACTTTTAAATCCGTTCTGGTCGCTTTTAACATATTGACTATGTAAATAGAGATAAGTATATGGACTCCAGTAGAACAACATATATTAAACTTTCGTTATTTAGAGTGCTAGCCCAGGAAAGGCCATCAATATTCACTTTATTAGAAACTTCTGGTTTACTCTACTAAAATGCATAGGAAATAGAAACCAGTCGATAGGTAGAGTTGCCGTAGGGAAGTAGAAAGAAAGAAAACATCAAATGGATAGTCGAGGCATGGCACTTACTGAGATTACATTCATTATCTTTACCGAGGCCCTAAAAGTAGACTCTACATAGACGACGGCAGTTTCAAGTGCATTTAAAAACAAAAATTATTGTTATGAGAGTCTACAGACAGACACAATAATTACATCGACTACAAAAACAAATGAACTGCTCATAAAAAATGAGACTAATTAAGAAGGAAAAGGATTTCATACAAAGCAATCCTTCTTAAACAATTTTTCATTTGTTTTTCTAGCATTTTAATATTCGTATGAAAGAAAAGAATTCGATATAGGAAATAAAGCCCTGCAGGAAAGTTAGTCTCAAGTAACTACTATTGATGGTATAAATAGGTGGCCTTATCTCACGACTTTATGTCGTACATGCAGTCAGTAATTGCAACCTTTCTTTTTATAGCTCACTTTGTAAGGGACTTTTAAAGAGATAATGATTGGAGATTATTTAGAGCTTAGTTAATAGTTTGCCCTGGCTAAAATGGAAATAGGGACATCTTGAGTTCATTTTCTGGAATTGACTACTATCTCTACAGTCTGTATACACGAGAAGGTTATTTGCCTTAGGTATATAGGAAAATCAGTAAATAATGGCCCAACAATGCATATTAGCAAAGGAACATTAATTTTGGGAGTCGAGACTGAGTAACTCTAATAAGTGGGCTAGTAGCGAGAAAAAAAAGTTGCCGACGACAAACAGTAAATCAATAAGATTATTAAAAATGTAGGTTAAGTATCTCCATAATGGCGGGCATAAAACAGGGCTTTTAAATTGCATTTTTACAGGGGATACTAGTTAAAGATCTAAAGGTGCATCTTCGGAATGAGGGAATTGTAGTACGTGCAGTGAAAAGATTACTGTTACAATGTCATCACATCAGGGAAAATGCTCTGCTCTCCAGGGTGTCATAAGCTCTTGGTTTTACAGAGACTTTACTTTGGCTATAGCAGAAAAGTGCTAAAAATGCTGCCAAGTCCTCTTGGCCTTCCTCTCTATACGTGGCTATGTCGTTAGGGCAGAATATTATAATTGTGGCCGTGTAAAACAAAAAGTTGACTTTCGGCTTTTCAAGTGTAGATAAGTAGAGAAGTGGAGAAGAGAGAAAAAGTTAAAGCTGTGATGCCGATGGAGGCAATAGTAATAAAATAAAATTCCGTCGGTTGTTTCGGGAGTGATTGCCATTAGGAAGCGGAGTCGGCGGGTGAGGCTGTGATTTAAAAGATTTGCTTGGTGCAGGTTCCGATGGGATTACTACGACCGGCAGAAGAATGACCTGAGCGGGTTTTCTCAGTTCCTGTCGGAAGGGGTGCAGGCCAAGTGGGTGGAGACGGTCTTCCCCTCCCTGTCCTATCCAGCATGGACAACGATCAGCACGGGGGTGTGGCCAGACACGCACGGCATCATCGGCAACTACATGTACGACCTGAAGAACGACGTCAGTTTCGACCTGCACAACGTGAGCACGACGTCGCTGGAGCATTGGTGGCAGAACTCAGAGCCCATTTGGACGACGGCCACGAGGTTCAAAAAGAAAACGTTCCTGAAGTACTGGTCCAGATGCGACGTCCCGTTCAACGAGATCAAAATCGAGACGTGCAGCGGCTACACGCCCGCCCCGGGAGTCAAGGCCATCGGAGACACGCTCATCACCGCCGTCGAGAAACTCAAAGAGGATTTCGACCTTGTGATGGTGAAAGTTTTTAACATGCAATGTCCATCCTTTCCTCGCCTATCTCTCTCTCTCTCTCTCTCTGATGTGCTCATTTGAAATGAGACAGGACACGACTCTTGTTCATTGCTACAAATGCAGGGAGAAAAAGATAACAGATGAGTTTGTTGGACTTTTCTCCCGCTCTAGCCACCCACACACGTAGAAACAGACTCTGTCTCTGTCTCTCACTTTGAGAGATTATGAATGTACAAGCGTCGAGTCCTGTCTCTTCCTTCTCTCATCTGTCATATCAACTGTTGTTTTTGATGACGCAGGTTTACGGCGAGCATATTGATAATGTTGGTCATGAGTACGGACCCGACTCGGAAGAATTGAAGCAAGCCTTACGCGATGTTGATAACGTTCTCTGTGACTTCCTTGATATGATGGTAGACTCCCAGCTAGACGATAAGGTTTGACTATCCCATTTTCTATCTTCTTCTTTATTTTCTCCCTTCCCTCCCAATGGATTAGAGCATTATGGCACTAGGGCCTCGTGGAATTACATGCTCAATCCCATCAGCCACTAACAATAAGCTGATGGGGAACCAAGGATTTTTTCTGTTATCTCCAAGATATTACAATTGCATGCTCAGCCTTTAAAAATCCTTACTAATAAATAGCAGAGCACGAACGCGGTGTGCGTCTAACCGTCGTAGATAAACTTCGACTTCGAGAAAGGCACATTAATATGTATTACCTTATCTCTCTCCCTCTCTCTCTCTCTCTCTCTTGGCTTTATACTCTCCCAATAACTTATAATATGCTTATGACAGAACATGTATCATTACTTACTATACAGGTAAATGTAATCATTCTGAGTGACCATGGTATGAAATGGACAGGAGATGGTTCTGAGGTGGAATACGTTAACCTAGAAGACTATTTAGCTAAAAACGACGTGTTCAAAGTGATGGAGACCGGAGCTGTTATTTCCATTGCTCCTTATGCTAAGCGAGTCGACGATGTACGTGAGCGCCTCTGCATTTTTTACGCTCTTCCTTTTCCAACAAAATCACAATTCCATATTCTGCCATATTTTTCATATTATCTACTCAAATGCAGCATAAATATTCAGAGCACAACGTTGACGCCATAGAAATATACGGAATGCCGTAAATTTGGATTTAGTTCCTTAGTCTTCCGTGGAATTTAGTTTTAAGACCATTTTTAGTTCCAACTGGAAATTAGATTTTCAAAGATGCTTTATTATTATTTTAAATTAATTTTTTGTATATATTTTATGTAATTTAGAGTTGTAGCTCTAAGGGAATTAATAGGAAAATGTTATTTCTATAAATAGATAAATGCCTTGCTATTTTAATATTCAAAACTTTTGGTATTTCAAATCTCATGGGAATAAATGGGAAAGCATAGAATTAGAAATTTCTTGGGTAGCTTTTCGTATCGAGGGATTATGGTGTATTTACGGTGTCTTGAATTTGTCAAGATCGTTTGGTATAGAATATTGGAATATATCTTGGGTGTGTATTTGCATATATAGTGTGTATGCGTGGAAGAGGAAAAGGAGAGGAAGGCACGTATTTGTTTGAGAGGGAGTTTGATGTAATAACTTTGCTTTGTGTGTCCTAGGTGTATAAGAATCTGAAAGGGAAGAAGGGTTTCGACGTTTACAGGAGAGAGGAAATTCCAGATGAATATCACTATAAGAAAGCTCGTTTAGTGCAAGAGATTTTAGTTGTCGCCAAGCCTAATTACTATGTTCGCGGAATTCCTGGTGGGGTTTGGAGCGGAAAGGAGAGTCACCGAGAGCCACTGGTGGAAAGCTACTCTGGAGGGACTCACGGATATCCGAATATGACCGATATGAGAACGATATTTTTTGCCAAAGGACCTGGTATACAAACATACGATATGTATCCGCATTTGTAGTGAGTAGTGAAGTAGACACGCCCTTTTTTGTAGCATGAAGCGTAGCGGCGAGCAGCTTTTGATGTGATTATCTATGTACATATCTTCCCTTGTGTTTTTGCATGGATTTTTATAGGGATTTAAGCTATGAGTACAGTGTGAGCGGATAGTCTTTATAGAAATATGCTAAAAGGATTCTTTATGAAATTGGGAACAGATTTCAAGAAAGGGATCTCTCATCCTCCGATCGACCTCGTAGACATTTACCAAATATTCGCGAAACTTCTGGACATCCAGGCTCAGCCGAATAACGGTTCGTGGGACAAAGTGGCAAATATGCTGACCAGTATGGCTCCTCGCTCTGTCTTCAGCAATTCTCTTTTTATTCTCACTTCAGCTGTAACATTCTTTACAACTATTTCTGTGACTTCTCATCTTTTTCTTCCTGACTCTTTATAGACCACAGACGTAGGCTCTTTTATCTATTGCACATCTCTCAGTTTTATTTGTTTCAGTCAGAATAGTGTTCATTGAGTTGTCTACTACTATAGATCTGCTCTAGATAGTTCTATTCTGTGGTTTGTTGCACACACTTTTATGAATTATGTTACACGTAGTACGTAGCTGCTATATTAGTACTAGTAACTATAATATTATAGTCAAGTCAAAGTATATTTCTAGTAGTCGGAGTCTACCTATAATAATAAGTATGGACTGTAGACTCGGTTTAGCTATTATTATTATTATTATTATTATTATTATTTATTATTACTGCTATTATTATTATGATTATGATTATTACAAGATAAAGTTGAAGGTAAAGTGTTTTAATTTAACGTCTAGCTTAATTATTATTTTAATTAGTCCGTACATAGAGTTTTGATTTATGTACAGTAAAAATTGTTTGTTCAGTTAATTCTAAAGGGTTGTGTAGTGCGAAAGCAATAGGGATATTTAGATCTACAGCAACAGGCACCTCCAACTATTTATTTTGCAGGCATCCTCTACAGGTAAATGGGATTCGTGAGAATCCCTTTGCTCTCTCTGGTGACTGAAATGGATTACAAGTTTTAGCAAATGACTTTGTACACTTACAGATATACGTAAAGGATATTACTTGTCTTCACAGAATGTTTTATCCCGAGCTCTCATCGTCTCCTCATTAATAATTTCATATCAGCTGTAATGTTTTACGCTTTCATTTCTTTATGTACGACGACGATACAAATATATTACTAATTGTTATGTATTCACAGTGTGCGTATAATGTGCCGTAACGTGTCCTGAAGTTGTTGTTGTTGTGTATGAAATGGGCGAGGTAAAGTTTGTAAGGTAAATATATTTTTTGAAGAGCCATTGGCATTGGCATCATGTTCCTTGTTGCTCTTTGCACGGAAAGGTGAAGAGAGTGATCTTTTGATTTAATTTTACGTCAAAATGTATTTGTACATGTGTAGCGTATGTGAGTGAGTTGCAATTTCCGTTGTTTCTGTGTTGAATTCGTTACTAGGAGTGTAAAACAGGTAGATGAGTAGACGTATGTCTTGTGCTGTTTGTTGGTTGTTGTATCATCATCATCATTTTCCAGAAACCTAATACGTATAATAATTTACATATATTTGTCATATAATATTTCCGGTTGCTACTGATTATCATAATAATAATAATATTGTGTTGTAATGTTGTAATGCATCATACTTTACGTAATACTTACTATTATTTCTACTTGGGGATAAACTGCCTACGCTGCCACTAAGATTAAAACATAGACTTTTCTATGTACGTATTTAGGACGAAGAGGGAAACCTGTACTCTTCTTGTACTGTACCCAAATGCATTTATTAGTTGTAATATTCTATATGTAGGTACTACTGTATATTATATGAACCGTAATGTTACTATTGTTAATTAATTACGATTAGGTTCTTAGCTACATACATAAACACATTGTTATCAATTAATTGTTAATTCTCCTATCTATATTTATTTTTCTTGTGATGTCGACGTCTTCTGCAACTCTGAGTAAGTAGGGAAAGGAAAGTATGTTCTACTAATGAAACGACTAACTCTATTTAACCATTATTGCATTCTCAATCTCAAACATCACGAACTGCCGTTCATTCAATCAATGCAAATGCCATTGCACATTACTATAGGGAACTTTGTGCTGTGTCCCATCAAAAGCCAACACAACATCCTAACATAACGCTAGCTGCTTCATCATCATCATTGCACTGCTAATAAACCCATCACTTGAGACAGATCAGGCAATCACGACACACAACACACACTACAATAGTCAAGACGTGCATTTTATTCCGATCGAGTTGTAAATCATCGCAAAGAATCCTATAGTAAGTAAAGATAATAAGGGACAATCATACAACAACGTATGTAGGAAACATTTCTTCAACTTTTAACCCAATAACCATTTCAAGAGTACAAATTCTCTTGTCTTTTTATCCTATTTATTCTATTCACAGGCACTCTAGTCTTTAAATCCTCGTTAAGATACACAAATTACCATGTTCCATGGACTTACATTACATTTTAAGCATTTGCATCTAATATTTCATCACTGTCCCCAAATAGCAATAAATCTTAGACGGAATGTCATGCAAACAAAACTAATTAGTTCTTAGACTTTAAAATATTCCTTAGAATCTCCATGGAATACGGCTAGATATTCTTCTTATCTGTTTATATAGTAGGTATGGATAGAGAAGAAAGCAACAAATTAGCTATAATTAATGGCATTCATTCAACATTTAGTTAATTGTTCTCTGCTAGACTCACAATCGAACAAGTTATTGTAATTACAATTTTTGTGATGAGATTAAGTACCTGTGTTGAGTTGTCAAAATTGAATGCTGTCATAACGAGTGTAAAATCGTTGGCAGCAATTTTTCAGTGGGTTTTGATTGAGAATGAGCCATTTGCACGAGTGAGTTCATTAGTCTCATCTCATTTCATGGACTATCACTTGGAGTTAGGAGTGATTTCATTTAGTGAGTGAGTGGCTAGGACATAACGGCTAAATAAACGCCAACTAAAACCTAATACGGCCATAAATCACTTGCTGGGAGTTATTGCTTCCGTGAATGATGAGCGGGAAGATAGCTCTGCCTGTGTTCACTGCTAGTATTTGTAGTAATGCGTATGCGGGGAGTGTATAGGCGCATGCAATAATAGTATTTGTGTCGTAGTCGATAGAGCACTCTTCTCCACCCACTACATGTACCGTTGGCAACTGTGCAATTGATATTTACCATAAATATCCTTATACTAGTAGGCACTATGAAAGTTGAATGTCGGCCTTTACTCTCATCAACCTTTGGAGTAGAGGATTTTTTAACGATAGCAATAGTTTGGCGAACATGGAAATGTCAAAGTTTTATCATAGAAGGATGATAAGCCGTTGGCCATATGATTTGAAGAGGGAGTCCCTCTTGTCTTCTCTTTGTTCAATTTGAATGCATTATACACGAGAGAGAAGAAATCATTACTCATTCTCGTAAAAGTTCCAACTAGTAGCCGTGGTAGGCATCTTTCCGTAATTTCAAACCTTTGAATATAACATGCTATTAGGGCCATAGGGATATGAGCTGAGATTGACAGCGAAGGAAGCAATAATTCACTTCTATTGTGCCAGTAGCTATTTACTATTAGTCCTATAATAGGTGGCCACTAATTCCTAGATCATTCACGTAGCAAATAGACTAGCGTGGCATAGCCCAATAATTTAACAGATCTATCTGCCCAGTTTAAATGCCTTTATACCTATATTTAATAGTAGACTTAGTAATAGTAGATGAAACTATTAGTAAAGTAACCCACACGATATAGAGACTCGATGTCCCTAAATTACTGAAATAAACTTGGAAAGGGCAAAAATTCTCAAAGATTCCACTATGTTATGTTCCCTTGTACATCTGCAGTGAAATATTCTTTATCTTTAAGATAGTCCAAAGGCTATTCCACCTTAAATGCATGTTTTGTGATGATGACAATGAATATGTGCATGGCAATAAACTATATACAAAGAATATCGTCAAACCATAGTACCTTTGCACACAATAACAATTGTAGCAATACATAAATACGTATTAAAATTTTATCATAGTGATACAAGTACCTATATACTTACCTTTACTTATTGTTAGTTAACTCGATAATGTAAATTGCGTTAATTTTACAACCAACCTTTAAAGGACAACGAAGTTAAATTTTAAAATGGTCTTTAGTATTTAGTTCAAATGAACATCTTCCATCATCACCATTATTATTATACGTATGTATACGTAGAGAACTTCATAGTGTTTCTTATATTATATGTACATGTTATATACACGTGCAAGTGCACTTTAGAAAAAGACAATTTCATTGTTGGGTTGACCCTAAATCCGAGAGTCATCGTTGTTCAAACAGTAATTAACTATTAGCCAGGAGGCAGCTACAATATTTGCCTTTGAAATCTGTACTAAATATATAAAAACGCAATGATATTTATAGCCTGTAAACCTATTATTATATGAACATAGTTTGTAATCGTGCAAAATGGTTCACTTTAGTATACACAATATGGTAAACACTGTCTTCAAAATGACTATAATGAATAATTAGTTTCTCTAGTATATAAAACGCCACCTTATAGTGAAACATAGACAATATTATGACCATCTAAGCAAATTCAAAGAAATAAATTAGCTACAATCACCAGATATTGAATTCAAAAGAAAATTTTAGCAAGCAAATCCCTATAAAATGTAAAATATAAAAGATTTGATGACCTAATTATACACATAGGTACTATATGTACATAAATTACATCTTATACTAATCTCTGTTATCTTCTCAAATATTAGCTACTGAAATAGAAAACCCTTGTGAGCTGTTATTTATTAACGCACTGTTACCATGATGTTATCTAATTAATTATGCTTCATACTATGATACTTATTAGTATTCAAAGATACTGAAAAGTATAAAATGTGTGTTCTCAAAGCTAAATAAAATTCAACTATTTAAAAATTTCAATCATAAAAATGCAGCCTGATGATTTCGTCAAATTTGTAATTTGAGTACTTTATTATCATTTTAAGGTCTTACTATTTGTATGTGATTTAGGAGATGTGAGAGATGACAAAAAAATACTACGCAAATGAATAATTGGATAATAATTGTATTTTTTTTACTATTATTGCAATTACAAAGCTACTCTTAGGTAGATTCCTTATTTTATTTTCCGTAGAACCTATTTATAGTATTTAAATTATCAATCGACAACGATCTATAGTTATCGAGCACAAGCAAAGTTTAGTGTATTTTTCGTAAAAATTTATACATTTAAAGTGCATGTACAAGTGAATAGTAGTGTGATTCTCCGTAACGAGGTCCTACATCGAATAAGCATGCAGAAGTCTTGTCCGAATTTCCGAGGAAACTTGACTATTGTTTCAATTTCAATTGTTTTTGTTAGCTACGCTTAACAGCACAATTAAAAGACCTAAATTCAGTTCATTCTCGATTTAGTAAGAACCGTGTAGCCCCAATATTCGATTATTTACTGCTAGTAGAACATTGATTTTAATTTTTCTTTTCTAATTAACCATAGTGTTTATTATGTCTAAAGAAACCATAGCGAAAATCATATTTTTACTATAACATGAAATTCTTTTATGTTATTTTTATAATCTGTTGGAGATTAATAAAATTTTACACAGTAACGAATAATTGATAGCATGAATTCCATATTCCTTTGAACTTTTAAATGAATAGTATTCGGAGCTGCACTTCCTAAACAAACATTTGCCACAACTGCGTAAATCAATTTATGTACATGTAATTGTCTAATACATAATATAGTAGTAAGGAACAATTATAAATTGACACATTACAACATTTATGTTTCGTACTTACAGCTACTATGCATATTTTTTATTTACTATTATTATGCTCCAATTAAATATTACAGCATAGACTTACATGTCTCCGTTACTTGTCGTTACTAGTATGTGTAATCTTTGAATTAACAGTTCACTGGGAAATATACTGTACTAATTAGCTAAACAACATTATTTACTTTGATATGACATGAAATCTCAATTAAAGAACTACAATTATATAATAAGTACGGTATTTATTAACATTTTAGATAATCTATGAACAACTATTTCTCTATTTTCTATCTAATTTCATGAAAATCTGAAATAATTAAGGATAAGCTTAACCACTGCATGACAGTTTCTATTAATTTCAGAAATGACAAATGGATAATAAGAGAAAAGTCAAAAACAATCCAACACCCATAAAGAATATTTTACAATTCAATCAAAACAGTGGGGAGTATTGAGGAAGAGCTAACAATAGAACATTTTGATGTTACCCAAGACCTCAATGACCTCATCATTATTTTACGTTAAGAAATATTGCTACATGAGAGAAGGTATTTAATAAGGCAAATATGGCACTAAATAGAGCAGAGATTATACTAATATAATATAAATGTAGCATAAGATAATTAGATAAATACATTATTTATTTTATTAAAATACTTTAGAGAACTATACTGTTAATTATTGACCTGGTTCAATGTACGATTTTATGAATTTTTATTGAATCAAATTAACTCATTATTATTTCCAGACAATAAAACAAGAGAAACGAAAAAGTACAGAGAAACTGAAGGCACCAAGCAAATGGATCCCAAGACGAGATTTTTGTTGAGTCATAATAATATACACTATTAATGTTATACAGCACTGAAGAAAAATGAAAAATTACGTAGTGATTGAACCCAAGTTCTAAGGTTAGTCCACCAATTTAAAAAATTTCATATTTCATATACATAAATAATATAACACTCATACATATTAATGCTAAGCCAATTTTTATTGTTTAGAAGAAGTTCGCCACAGGACAACGTCGCCTGCTCTCTTCCTAATTTATCATTACAAATTACAGACATTGTCCAAGAAGTCTCATTTTCGAATAGGTACACTATTTTGTAATTACTCCAATTCCAGGCTTCCAATCTTCTTCACAGAGTTTGAATGATGTCATATTTCTTGCGTAAATCCATTTTCTGATTCTTTGGATCTAACTTCTCCTTCTTCCTTGCCGCCAGCATGGCCCTCATTTCTTGAGCTGTCATATTTAAATCAAGGGTGTTCGTCTTTATAAGAATAGGAGTTGGAGAAGGTGACGCAGAACTTCCTGGCGGCGTTGGCGATGCACCTGTCGAATTTGCATCCTCGTAATTAAATCCATTCCTCGAACTTTTCGGCAAAGAATCCGTTTTACTCTGCAAAACAAAAAAGAAAACTCAGTTAAATTTTATTCTAAAACCTCCAGTATTTTATAACATAACAAATATTAAACTTTTTTTTAACTAAAACTATATTTTAATTTTAGATCTACATCGGATCCTAAAGCAATGCGTGTAATGCGACATCTGTTTATCCAGAGGAACTATTTCCTAAACTAAATAAGCATGTAATTGATATTTTAACACCAATCCGAGCCAATACATTTAACAATGTAACTTATGCTTTGCAAGCTGCCTTGAAAACAATCGGATTGATCTTACTGAAGGAGTAAACACCCTATTAATAAACTTTCTACTCTACTGATTGCGACTGTACAGCCTTTGACAGAGGAATTTCTTATGCAATATGCACTTATATATGCATCCTTATAATATGTTAACTACTAAAGATATTGTAACACGAATGTAACTTCTGTAGACATAATTTCACATGGCTAAGTTAGCTAGCCAAGTACCGCATCGAAAGATCACGTTCTCTCACTTGTGAACATAATATGCTCGTTCCATTATCGAGATTCCTCAATGAGGATTAAAAGGAGGCGTGACGCCAACAAAATCACGCTGCATAATCCTATTTCATTCGATATGGTTATCCAATTTCAAAAATCTGAACTTGCATTCTAACTTAACTTCCAAATATGCCAAATAATACTGTTAATTACGTGAATAGCACAGTATTTTTTAATCATCATGCTTGTTCATTCGTCTCCAACTTAAGTCCATGTTCCTAATAGGTTCATTTCACACTACAGGCACACAATATTTCATCAAACTGAAGGCAAAGATTTTATACCAATGTATTTAACCACGCAAACAAATTATTTTTCAAGGAGCTTATTGATTAGATTTTTTTAAACTTCGAAGAAACTTTCCAGCATCTGAGTGGAAGTTTCCACGCAACATAAACTTAGCATTATTTCTAGTGTAGGATTTCTCATTCATTATGATTTCATTTAGACAGGGTTGCTCTTTTATAAGAACCGAATTTGGATTATTCTCTGAAATTCTATAGTTTTTATCAACTGATTCCACTCTTGATTGTTTTTGAGTTGAAATGAAGAATGGAGTTGGGAGTATCAACCAAGGTATACTATGACATGAATGAGAGTTCATTTTTTTATACGAACAACTTCATTGTTTATTACAGAAAACCACAACAGAGTACAGTAAATATAACCGTATCGAAGACAGAATGACTTTGTTTGGATTTCATAACAATATTTTCATTTTGCTAAAAGTAATTCGAGCTCTGAAATATTTATAGTCTTTTCCGTATCACTAACAATATTGTACCTATGACACACATAGTACTAGCAGTAGGTACACCCTATCCCACGCTGTAGGATTTATCGTTAGCTTAGAATTGAGTTGGGGAATTGCTTAGCCATGAAGATCCATTTTATGTCAATAATTTCATCATCATGATGCAAAGTGGGCGTATGCATCACTCTAAAAGTAGAAAATTGATGTGGGCTCAACTGTCATATACTAGTAGATGCACCACACAACATCTAATGCAACAAAACAAAAAAGACTGGGGATAAGAGTACAATAGATGCATGGAATACAAAAGCATGGCATAAACTGAAAAGCTCATTCTAAAGTATTTTGATTCCTTGATTAGTATTCCTGTTTCCCCAACACCGCCAGAGAAAAAAAAACAGCTTAGGTTAGGAGGATCACGACTCACGACCCGGTTCAGATAAAACCATTCCAAACCCTCTGACATATGTAAATGTGTGTGTGCGTAAAAATACTTGATTAGATAATACGTATTAACAGCCATGCTGAAAATATCATAAAAACATGGAAGAATACATTAATGCACTCTTAAGATGCCATATCCTACACAAGTCTCTCGTTTGAATAGCAACTCCAGAAGAAACACTCATGCTTGAAATATAATAACAAATCATTAACAAACTTAGCTAACTCTTGCCGGGTTTTGACACTGAGACCAATGAGTCACAGTCACGATGACATTATCCTTCACTAAAGATGCAACATGAAAAGATGCTCTATTTTAAGAATTTTCAAATCAAATCTGTAACAAGTAAATCGTAAACGTGCATTGCTATTTTCTAAAGATGAAATTAATTCATTGTGTCATTTGCATCACTTTAGAGTAAGCTAAAACAAACAGTTTTAATTAGACGAGCAGACGTAGGGACACACCGATAGCAAAACTTTCTGGGCTATTATTATATCTTTAGTTATAGTTGCACAGATAAGGAGCATATCCTCGTTTCTAAGTGAGTTCCAAATGTTCTTAAGAAGTGAGAACTAAAAATGTGCATGGAGGATCTACACACTAGCACAGCACAATAATATTTGTGGTGCCAAGCAAATCCCATCCTTCAATCTCAGTGAGATGTATCATCCTTATTAGTCAACGCTAATTTGGAGAAAGGAGATTATTAATATTTAGTGATTCATACTCAACGTCTTCAGTTTACAGTTGAGTCATTTGCATTCTCAAGTAGTAAATATCCGGTTTGTCCTATAGTGTTTCAATCATAAATTGTCTTTCCTTCAAATAAATCTCTTTGACTTAATCAATTTTATTTGATTTGCGTATTGAACTGTAATAAATAATTCTAAATCAATTTATTAGCTTATTTTTGTCTGAAATTCAATAGTAGATATGTAAATAAATTGTGCTCCTTTTAGTGATGCATCCTTAAAGCTAGTGAAATGTCAACGGATATTTCATTATTTAGGGCAAGTTGCATTTACGGCACCTTCCTACAATGTTGTAAACAAGAAAAATGCCCACCTAAATGATAATTGAATAAATGAATGAACGGACAGTGACACGACAGGAATGACACGATGCGCGAAGCATGCAAACAAAAGAAATCAATCGAGCCGGTTTATCTTTTTTTATTTACCTAGCTACACGTTACTGACGTCACGAAATCAGTTGCAAACTAGTGCAAAGAGTTGATAGTGCAGTAGATGAACAGGAAGGATCATTAATTTAGCATTTAATATGTGGCCATAGAACATTGTGCGATACGGAACGAATATCAATGAATTGAATCCTGTAGTCCTAATTAGCGGATCTGTATAGCTACACAACAACAACAATACTAAAAGTCAAAGCACTAAACAGATCAATGCGTCTTCTATGAACCAATTTAATCGCAGTTGACACCATTAACTGGTTCATATCAACACTATTTTTATCGTTTGCCAATATTCCAATCTTTCATTGCAAATTAAATACTAATTGCAATGCACCAATATTTGCGATATCACAAATTCTATAGCATGCAGCATAAATGCATTTATTTTATTAACTATTGATATAATAATTATTGATATAATGGAGACCTATCGAAATGGATTTAGACAATTGTTACTGCTGTCAAAGATTTTGTCACGTTGTTTGTCCCATTGAAATTGTGGTTTGTATAATGATTTAAACTTGAATTTAGCATAAGTATCAATTAAGACATTTAAACGCGAATGTCTTGTCCATTATGAGAGGAATTATGCGCTCATTATGATAAAGAAGCAATTAGCAGGTTGTTGTTCTATGCTAACGAATATCATTTTACATTCCTAAAACATCAATAATAATAGAGCAGTTACTACTAATGCGTAGTGCAACATTGTAATCATCGATAGAAAATGCATAATGACATTATTTCAAGTGACCACAATATTCTACGGTACACCCGCACCCACTAGCATTGTAAATTTTCATTTTTCTAGTAGCTAAAAGTGTTAGTCGTTAACTGCAAGCAGGACATTAACGGAACCTACTCTACGCTCTTCCTACACTAGGGATATAAAGTGCAAAGATTAAGTGCAGAACTGTTTGAGATAACTGCACAGAACAAGTTTATTAGACTGACGTGACGATGACGACTTTAACGTGGAGGAGCTTTAGCTGTAGACAGTCAACAGTCGGCACTATTATACTCTTAAATGTTCGTAGATTAACAGGTCACTGCGTTCTAACAAGCCCTTCAATCCTCACACTTCCTCAACAATGAATTCTCATTCCGCATAAGCTCCACTAACAGTAAGTCCTTATCTGCACCTGAAGGCTAGTTTGCGTCTCTTTCGTTCTACGCATCAAACCAGTAGATCTCAACACCATACTACTGTGGACGTGCATACGAACAGATGCATATGCAAGCAAACACAGATCACCTCCCTAATTGTACATGTTGGGCTACAAATCAGTAAAATCAGCTAATAAGTTTAATTTTAATGAATTTCGTTGATGGACGAGTCCCAATTACAGTGGAAATATCAATACATCTACACATTTGTTTTTGCGCCAATGCCATGCACGTTATTTCATCACTCCCATGTTATACTATTGCATGCTATTACCATAGCACTACTATTACACTTACTTACATTGTAAACATAACTAGGTACCTACTGCATAAAGAGATTTATGCCGATGCAAGTTGCCACAATAATAAATACTAATTTAGGGTATGGGCAAATAATTACTAAAATTTTGAAAGGAGTACATTTTTGTTAATCGACAGTCAGACAAGATTATCAAACGCATCCTATCATCTAAAATTACAATAATTCCCAACGCCTTGTTGAGTTCCATTTCATAAGGTTTCATTTCGTAAAATGATTCTCTCAAATCAATCTATACTAAATTTTTTTTTTAATTTTAAGTGCCTATAGAACATTTTTGAAAGAAACGAATCAACACGGAAAAAATTTCCGTATATTTCTATTTGCACAATAATTTGCATCATAAAAATATATTACGAGGGAGTAGACAAATTTCTAGGCTTTATAATTAATTTACAGAATTGTCAATGGTTTTTATCTTATTGTGTTAACGATTTGTAAAACTGATTGCAGGGGTGCAGCTAAATTGAGCCAATAATGGGATCGGATGGTAGCGATTGGGTACTACCTTGTGGAGTGCACTAGATGAATGTGAAGATACTAGATGGTGGAGCTAAGAATTTAGGCGCATAGTTCAATCCGATTACTTGGGATGATTGTTAGGCACATTGGCGTTAAAGTACAAAGTGCATGTCGTTGTGTTCAAGAAGAGCAAAAAAATCAAGTTAAGTTAGCCTCCCCTTTCATTTAACTCTTGTTATCAGTTATCTAACTAAACTAACGAACTAACTGATTGGGAGTATTATCATGACTATCAGGTTTCCTTTGATGTTTAAGTGGACAATCCAGGTTGGAGAATAGTTGTTGCAGTACAGTAGGTACTGTTATGTAGCATGGTAAGTGGCTTATGTATGTCGCTCAGCAGTTTTTAATTTTATGCAACTAAACATCCATTCATGCATGCATCCATTCGTCTTGGACTAAAAGGCGTTTGCATTTGCATTGCATGTGTGCATAAAAGTACAGCAAATAAATGCTGCTGTTGTTGTGAAGAGAGGCGAGTTGTTCACATTTGAAACGTTAGGTCAAGTCTAGAGCAACTGTCTTGAAGTTTTCCCTCGATGTTCACTCTCAGATTTATTACGGACAGACAATAATCCTAACAAGTGTATCTTTGTTTGTTTAAGGCAGAGAGTGAGCCGTGCCGTATGGAAAAGTGATTAGATTTAATGGTGCAGAATAGACACTTGCACTGTTAGACCGAAAGGTAAGTACGTAGAAAAGGGAAGGCAAAAAGAATTCTTAGTGCACGATATGCAAAAAATACATAATAACTTTTCGCACGCTATGCATAACACAAGAGCAGAGATAAGGATGGATTGTTGTTGAGAAGGAGTGCAGAGAGGGCTGCCAGGGCAAAACATATGGCCATAGCATCCCAGAAAACATTCGAATTTGCATTTTATGTAGTTTCACTGAAAAGGCCGCAGGGCATCTGACTTGACTGAAAATACAATTTTCATCTTGTAGCACAGTGAACAAGGGATTTGGATTTATAAGTAGATGGTGATGATGGTATAAACACACCTCGTGTACTTTTACTCATGTCCATAACAATGGTTCATCCTATTCGACAGTAAAGATCATTCTATTCCTCATCAGCGTCGTTATATAAATAGACATTTTTATAGTCAGTTCTTCGAACTACTTTTATAGGAGAGACATCCTTTGCCAGATAGCTTTTGACATAAATAACTGGATTCTGTAGACGTCGCTCACATCAAACACACACGTTGCTTGCATACATGCATAGCTAATAAGCAAATTCTATTATTCTACTGCGCTCTGATTTAGATCACTCTAATGGAGCTATGCACTTTTTGCAACGTATGTAGGCAAGCATGTAAATTATAGGCATTCACATTGTTGTCTCTACTTAGGTCATTGAGAATGCAGACAAATCATTTCTGTGCTATTTCACATTTCTCCTACGGGATTCCGAGTATTGTCCGTTTTTATTTTGATTTACAATGCACAGCACCTCTACTCACTTTCCTCTCATTTCTATGTTTACATTAGCATTTTTAGCACATGTGTTATTACTTATTGTATTTGTTTTTAAATGTGGGTGCTGTGCTTAAGAGTCCTTTTAAAGAAATCCCTCATTTATCTTCAGCCCCATTGTTCACTTTCAATTAGAGCATATTAATACTCCTTTATTGTTAGTTAGTTAGTGAGAGGTTATAAACTAAGCTACAGGATATATTAACAAATAGCAAAACTATTATGCCATCCTAATCCTTCATTGTCAACTACACTATCTTATCGAGAAAAATGAAATGGGGAGCAATCGAAAGTAGAGTTCCATATGGAAATGCCAAGCCTTCCTACGTCCCATCAAAAGTGACAGGACAAATCATCATCATATTATAGCCACATAAATACACTGAGCACGAAATGTTATTAATTCCAAATAGTTCCTGTGTTTCATTTCAACTGTTCCACTCATCCTATTCCTTTCTATTTATTAGTGTTTAATAGTCCTTTTTATCACACATCAAATACATTGCTTAATTAACGAGGTTTCCTAGCTTAACTATTTGCACAGAGTGATGCATCCATCATATGCCCTCTTAAAAGAAGATTTGCTTCGACTGTAACAGATTGTCAACCGTGTCAACGTTTCACATCAATGATTGTATACACGATCATCAATATTTTATTATCACTGATTGAAATTAATCAATCACTATCTTAGCATTTTTTCCTTCATCCCTTTAATGTAATATCAACACAATCATATTGAAAAATATTTTCCTTCAAGCGTCATTGGACAAAGGCAAGTTCAGGTTGACCTGTTTTGCACCGATTGCCCCTTTCATATCTTTTATCAATTTTATCGCTATTCCATGTTTACTTTGCCTACAAAATGATAGTTTCGATGCTGATTATCAGGATTTTACTCATTTGTTGCAGAGAAATGATAGTACATGTGTTTAACAGTATTACGAATAATGATTATTATAAACGTGGACACAATTACAAAATGAGTAAATTAACTGCATAAACAATCGGTAAGTATACTACTAAAGAACTAATAGCAATGTCCTTAATATTACCACAGAACCAACACATTATAATTGTTTCAACTGATGCGCATTTTTTTTCTGCGAACACAGATTTATCTGATAGTGACAATGAACAAAACAAATAAATTTATTCCTGTAGGATAGTACGGTTGGTAATGTAGTCGTAAATATGGTAAATGTCTTTTAATAGTAATAAATGGAGTATTAAAATTTGATGTAGGTGATAAAAGTGTGTCGAACGAACTCTAACTTGCTATTTCATGCAAAATTCTAATTTAAGGAATGAATTTAGAGACCTTATATGCATTACGAATAGGAATCGCAATTGTAAAACTTATGTGAACTCAGCTACCAGTTGACGTAAATATTGAACCAAAACGTGGTGAATTTCGTGATAAAACAAGAGCATACGAACCGAAAGTAGTTCTTTCTTGTGTACAAAATGGATATATCTAACCGAGCCTTTGAAAACTAAAGGGGCCAATGAAGAAAACAAATCTCCTGAACGTCATTGCTAATCACCACTATTTATTAGCCACAATTGGATATTTTTGTCTTTGGTAGCACTATGGTATACATGAACTGAAAATATTATACATGCAGATTGAATAACAATGCACACATAATCATCTAAAATGATATTGTGCTCTATTCAGCAAACAGCAATCAGAAAACATAACATGACATTAATTAGGGACCTATATTCCCTGCATAATATTGCTGGTATTGGCGTAATTATAACATACTAAAAAGTGTCTTTTAAGCAATTGACTATTTTCTAGAGTCCAACATACAGGTAAAAATAAATTGGAAAAAATATTTAAAAAAAAAAATATGTTGGCAGGGTAGGTAGGTAGGTCTTTATCCTCATTTATACGATGCCATCGGAAATTTCGACATGAATTTACAGAGGTTGCGAATAGTCTTCGGCAGTTATGTTGCGGTTAGAGGAAAGGATTTTTGGAAGCGCAGGTGGTAGTAATGATGGAATGTCTGCAATGAGCAGCTCTATTGCCTACACATTTAGCAATGGTTGTGATTGAAGGAAACGTAGGATTTTATTGCTTGTGCATATCTATTAGCATTGCCATTATCCTACATGCGGTATAGTCAATCATCAGATCATTAGAATAATTTGTAGTTATTACCGACAGGGTCTATTTTTATATAACTGTGCGCTTCGCAATTATGTATCAGAAATGCAGGAGATTGTTACAGATATTTTGCGCTGTGAGTTTATGTTGGCGAATAAACTGACACCCCGCTCCGTCGGCTCTATCAATATGATCAGTAGACAGACTATGATAATGAGTAATATAAGGATATCCTCAAAAGAAATTGTCGCTTTCACTTGTTGAGTCGCTGTTGTCAATTGAGTATGAGAGTTTGAGTGACGGCCATAGTTAAGCTGTACAACAACGAACATACGTGTATTATTATTTATGGCCCAATTTGTTGGCAACAGCAACTGGATCGATATTTTTTATTTGGAAATGATTGAATGGATTTTAAATAAGTGACACCACAAATTGGATGTAAAGTAGGTTCTTAGGACGAACGAGACTGCTATCTACTCTGCCACGAAGAGTTATCATAAAAATTGCAAGAATGCATGAAATGGACTAATAGATAAGTAATGAGCTGCCATTAGAACGACAATGTGCCTATTATGTATGTGACTGGCGATGAGATAGTGATATGCATGATAAATGCGATCAACCCAATAGAAATATGGAAAATCAGTTGACAAATGCGTCAAGAGGAGGGCTGATGCAAACATTACAAACTGTCATTTCAACTTTATTGTCAGCTAAGGAATTTTATGAGAATTCTTTCCTCTCTCTCTATGTACATAGATGAACAAAAAGCTTTAAATATTCTACGTGTTTCCAGTTAATTGTTATTGTAAATAAGTAGTGCATGTAATACAGAGTAGGTACCGATCAACACTATTCGTTGTAAAGGAGTTGAGCTAAATGCATTTATACATTGCTCAAATGTAAATAGTTTGATACGTAATTATAAGGGATTTTATATTGAAAACAAAGACTGAGCATGCTGCAATCTGTTTTTTCCAGAAAAAGGAATGAGAAGATAAAATTCCACTTGAGAATCCTCGAAAAGTATAGAATGTGCTATTGTGATATGATTGCTCGTCGTAACTATGTGCGCGTCATTATCTATCGTTGTATTCTAGTAGTCACACTGTGTTTGCGAATCCATTCATTGCATCAACACTCTTAAGTGCAATATCGTGTAATAAGAGTTCTGCAGGCAACAGTCAGGGAAATGGAGCATCTTTAACACGTGAATTACTTGGACTTCAACTTAGGGAACATTTCATTCATTTTGCATTGCAAATATCCTTATTACTCTTTCTAGCTCCCAGCAGCCATTCTTCAAGGGGTACATCTACAAATGCATTGACTCTTCTGAATAAACCATATGAGTCTGATAATGTAAGAATAAGCCACCGTATTTCTGAGGGAGCTATTCTTAATGAGTTGCTCTGACTATCTGTGATAATGATAATTCCATTTCGTTTTCAAAGACCTTCCCACAGTCCACTTGCCTAACCTGCACAGTGCTACTAGGATAGTAGTATTTCTATTTCACATGGGTATTTCTACTACTAAAGTCTCACTCTTCATGGCCAATATATTTCTAAAATCTCACACGACTGTTGGCTACAGTATTGTGCTCTTGCGAATTCTTTCATCTAATTCTGTACTTTACCACACTGAGCATTACTATTACTATCATGCAGTCAGTGGCAAATAAAATTTCATCGTTGACGTAAACCCCATTACAGGAGAAAAAAACCTATGGCACTAATGTTGGCTGTTAAAACGAAACTATCTCCTATCTAGACATAATACGTCTGCTTGACGATGAGGATTGACGTGATGGTAAAGCAATTTCTGAGACTAATCTCAACATTTAAAGAGAATGCATAATATCTGATATTCATGTTCTAGACTATTTAACTCTGTCACACTGAACTACAATAAAATGACATGAACACAAATAATGAAATAATAGATAAAATGTCAAATACAAGGGTCATGGCCTGACCCAAGAGTATCATGCATGTTTGTCTCTTCGCCAATTACTAAGCTCATTACTTAATTGTGGACGCTAATTAAACAGAGAATTAGAATTTACATTACTATTCATAGACCCAGAGCATTTAATTAATACCTAGTGGGATACAAAGCAAACAAATGCTCACTAATGAAATGATTTGCTATTTTTAGATATCATGGACAATTAGGACGTGACTGTAAGAATTAGTGCTCGCATGGATCAATTACAAATTATTGCGTGTAACGCTGTAATTTGAATAAAAGCACGAGATCCTCTAGAGCGAACAACTAGATTTATATTGAGAATCTCTGGCGTCTATCCGGTCATGGCCAGTTTTCACTGGTTCTTTGAATACATTTTCATCCCCTCTAATTACCAAAGATATATTTTTATTGAATTTACTAAACACAATCATTGTTTTCTGTACAAGATATAGATCAAATGTATTCAATATTAAAATCATTATTTTCATTGTGGAATATGGACCTTTACCTTGGTATTTACCATCAAAATGCACATCAAGACTAATTTTTGAATGCATCAATTTGGATCCATACTACAAGATTTACGTTCATACTCTTTCACTTAGATATTGAAAATCAAACTGCGATTAGAACTGTTTACGTCGCCGATATTAGAATATAGTATCAATGCAATATATGCCCATTATGGCGACGTTAAGAATGGATGTAGACAAAATATAAAAGTTGGTAATATTCCTTTAAAAATATTTCTATGGTCAAATAATAAAGAAATGGTCTTATAATTCATCTTCATAAAAAATATAAATATATAAAGGTTAGAGATAGTGTTTCTGTGAGGGCACAAAGAAGCATGGCTATGAATATTGAACAGCATTAAACCGTCGAAGTGAATTTAAATATTTGTATCACAGTTGATACATGTCCTAGTAATAATAAGAACTGAGTTTTTTTGTTGACGGCCTTCTTTCATGCACAGATGAAAATATACAGATGTAGAATAAATAAGGTTCATCCTCCATTATTATACTAAAGTAGACCCCAATTCTACTAGCATAATTAAAATGTATTATAAACACCTAAACTAAATTACTGTTTATATCTAGCACTAGACTTTTAGTCTTCAAATTCATTTCTTCTTCTGACATCAACAAAGTAGCGAAATACACAGCAACTTACGCATAAGTAGTAAAGTGACGTTTAAAAATGTAATAAGACAACAAATAAACGAACTATATCAGTGTGTAAGTCCTGCATTCATTGTAAATGTATTTTAGCAGAATATGATGGACAGAGCGTCCGCACACGTCGGAACTTCATCTGTCACACTATTGTAGGTACTGTCCCTGATAGTCACTTATGATCTGCTCTGTTTCGCAATCCGACTTTGCTTAATTAACAGCAAACTAACAATAAGTGCTGCTAACGAGAGAGAAGATTACATAGTGACACTTACAAAAGATGAAGCGCATACATTTTTATGCCTGAGGAATTTTTTCTGTCGCATATTCTAAAGGTAGAATAGAGGTAGTATGCTTAATTACTAAATAGTGGTCTGACTAAAAATGTGCGAAAAGGTTTTTTAGTGCAACGAGGTTAGATTTATGATTTATTGTTTTGAGGTAGAATAGCTATTATTATCTATGCCACAAATGCTAATCTTCTAAATCCGGACAACCTCTTTGTTCCTTCTTTGTAAACAAAATTTTATATTTAATCCCAATTATTGTAAATAAAAAATAAAAAAGTTGGTATCAATCAATAATTATGAAGCAAGGAGCTATAGTTAAGAGGTATTTGATATTAGTAAAAGTGATTTGTATGCAACAACATTTAAAGCAAGGGTTTACTACTATGCTTTTTCGTCAATGACACAAATAGGAGGAAGGTTCTTTCTGCTTTGCTAAATCATTGACTTGAAGGTGTATTTAAATGGCGCAAGTGACTGTATCAATAGTGTCTCTTATTAATTGTACTTCTTAGCATGTTTACAATATTAATAGAAAAATATTCTAAATATTAAATTTATTACGTATTGCCCTAAT
Source organism: Tomocerus minor (assembly GCA_009936455.2). Taxonomy (NCBI): domain Eukaryota; kingdom Metazoa; phylum Arthropoda; class Collembola; order Entomobryomorpha; family Tomoceridae; genus Tomocerus; species Tomocerus minor. The sequence continues at coordinate 31,802 of JAAAYG020046919.1, forward strand.
ATGCGTTTATAGCACTTTACAAGAACAAATGTCTTGCTCATAGGAAGTCAAAGAAATATATAGGTGTATGGCTTATATATTTATATGGAGAATATGGGGAGGTATGCCAATGCTTAACTAAGAATCAATGGGATTGTTCCACGGGAGAGTCAAATTGAAAATCTGGTGTAGGTGTTCTAATGATACAGATAGAATATAATGGTTTGCATTGTATAAAAGTAGAAAGTACACCGTTGTGCGACTCCAACAGCATTGAAGTCAGTAAACACGAGATGGAAATAAAATTAAAAGCAGGATATTGAGTTGCTTCATCACGACTCAAATGTACATGGATTTAAATCTTGCTAAGCTTACATTTAATACAGGAATAATATGCCAAGTCAGTGAGCAATCGCCACAAATTTCTAAAATATTATTCTTTATCTCGCTTTGCTGGAGCTACCTACCTTAAACAGCTATAATATGGCTAACTACTCAATCAGTAGTTTCAGGTAAGACAGACTTAAAACGACTGAAGGTCGCAGGAAACGAGAAAAACTGTGAATGTGAATATGAGTCACGGAATTTACCAAATATTCATCCTTATTCCCTGCCTAGAGTTAAGTACATTACGCGATATTACACTTCACTTCTCTATTTAACTAAGAAATGGAATAATATATTTACTTTTCCATAATTTAAAACACTTTTTTTATTTCATGGACAAGTTCTTGGATAGATATGACTGAAATTAGATAAAATCATTCAAAAACAGACAATGTGACCGTTGGAATATATTCACTGTCATTTCAATCAAAATCATAATGAGCAAACCTTGAGCTAACTAAATATATTTAGCAATGAACAGGATCGCACCGAGCAAATGTCAGTACATAATTTTTCCAACAAACAGAAATTCTGTGCTTTGATTTTTTCCTTATTCTCGATGTTCAAAGTTGAAGCATGCTGCATAATAAATAATTCCCTGACAGCAATCCATGAAAGACAACGAAATTGGCATAAAAACGTTTTCGGAATCAAAACGAAATTGAAATAATTTAAAAAGTAAAATAATTTCCATGCAACTCAGTAAATTGAATCATGTAAAATGGTATTCGTTTAAGCAATAAAATGTGGTTTGTTCCTCATGTATAGACTTTAATGTCTGTAGGATATTTTTATATCAGAAATAATCGTCTGGGTTCAAAAAATATAGCATGTGACTTAGTAATATCAAGTTTAACATTTTACTAAATTAATGTAATGTTTTTGTAAATCTACTGTTATTGAGAAATGGAAAAATTTAATAAAAATCGATAATTTCTGGGAATCCCATTGCATTCTGGGCCCATGGCAATTAAATTATAGATGTGGATTCTCTAAATTTGTTTTATTCATTAAAAACAAAATTAGCCCAAACTAGTGACCTGAACATGTGAATTTAACTGTAATTTATGCTGGGGATTCATTCAATTCGTCGTCCTGGTATAGTTTTTACATTATCATAATGTAATCCTGTTGATCTATGGCATACTCGCTAATTGTAACCAAACAAGGCAGACTACTCACATGGCCATAATATATCATCTCTTCAAACAAATAATAAATGTATCTTTATAGGAAGGTATAATGCAAATAGGAATGGCGTTTCTATAAATTTAGCATAGATATTTCTTATGTATTACGGCAGATACAGCTTTAATCTAATATAATGTATAGGAAGGTATGTTTATTTCCTGTTTGGTTTCAGTCGACCTAGGGCTGCAATCAAGATTGATTTGACAGTACTGTTACGACAAGGTACATTCATACACACAGGTGTACAGTGTTCACATTTAGAATACACAGGGAGATACAGTCTCTTTGTGCGGAACAACAATTTAGAATGCAACCACAATCTTTTTATTTAGGAAATACTTAAAAACAAGTAAAAAAGGACGAGAGCATCATTCTAGGTTATATCTCTTTTCCGTGTAACGAGTCAATTAAATCCACATGAATTCATGTGTTAACAAAAGTCGCACATACCCATTCATGTAACAAATCCTTATCTCTGATCCCTACAAATATTTACACTGAGAAAAATATTAATAACTTTTATAACTGATTGCAAACATATATTTTTTACAATGTTCTTAATTACCTTCGCTTGCGCATTTCGATCCACTCATAAAATAAATTGAAAGTTAATTCAATAGACATTTTTCATCCTCATGTATAATTCCATTAGCATATTAAACAGATGCATAAATATCAGAAATTTGTCAATTTACCTCAAAAATTAGTTACTTGTTATGCAACACCCATAGCACAAATAAATTGATTTTCACATCCACGCCTTATCTTTATGATAGATTTCATTATTTTTG